>VWPU01011225.1:0-89137 GCA_013398955.1 Callaeas wilsoni
GGGGCGGGGCGGGCCGGCGGGGGTGGCGGGAGGTCAGGGCGGGCCGGCGGCCGCCTCTCCGCCCCGCAGCCCGTTCTTCGGCGGGCTGCCCGGGGCCGGCGGGCGGCTCCCGTGCCGCCGCCGTTTCCGCGGGGGGGAGGGGGGGCGAGAAGGGCGGCTGGAGGGTCGTGTATGTGTGTGGTGGTGGGGGGTGTCTTTCTGCTGTGTTTCTCTCCCCCCCTCTGCCCCTCCGATTCCTCTCCTTTCTTCCTTCCCTCCCTGCTTCCCCTCCCCGCCCCATCTGTTACAGGCTTGCGGAACTGTGGCTGTTTGAAATTAAACGTGATCTTTACTGTACCAGCTGGGGTCTGTAATGTATCTGATAAATGAAGCTCTTCCCGTCGGTTTCAGGTCATGCAAGGAAAAGGGCAAATCTGGGGAGGGAGTTGGGCGGGGTTTCCCTTTGCTTTTCACAGTCAGGCGAGAGGAGTCTGGTTGATGTCTGCAGCAGATAAAGGAGACGAGGATCATCAAAAGACCTCAGAGCCCTTTTATCTTTCTTCTGTTTTTCTTCTTAATTTCATTTGTCGCTGCTGTGTTGTCTGCCTGCTTGTTTCCCCCTTCAGAAGGGGTCGGGAGCACCAGGGCCCTGGCTGAGGTAGTAGTTTGTGCTGTTGGTCGGGTTGTGACATTGCCCGCTGTGGAGATAACTGCGCAAGCTACTGCCTTGCTAGTGCTGGTGATGATCAGCTGCAGATGAAGACAATGACAATGGGAATCCCCTTTGTTTTCCCGGGATTGCATGCTGCTGAGGTGGCAACAATTCCTTCTCCTAGTTCTGCAGGAGGAATCTAGCCTTGGCCACCGAGACAAGTACTGGGGTTCAACCCCATCAGTAGGATGCTCCTTCTTTCGCAGAGCTGGATGAAAAATCACTAGTTTCATGCTGTTTGGAGGGTACCTGAATTTGAACTGAAGAGCAAGTGCCTGCATTTCTTCTCATGCTTAGACCTCATTTTTCACCTGGCGTCCTTGAAAGAGGTGGATTTTCTATTTCGTGAAGATGGAGATGAGGGACAGACTTGTATTTTCTGTGTTCTGAATATGCAAAACTTGTATGTGTGATATTAAGTGCTTTTGTCTGAATGGTAAAAAATCTTGAGTATTTCTCTAGCAAAAGCAAAAATATGTAATTACCACTTTATATTGATAAGAGTCTTTTTACAGTATAGTTGACTAATTGTACTGCTTGGTGCTCACAATTTTAGGTGAACTTCTGAGATATCTTTCCTGTATATTTTAACTTATTGTGAAAAGCAAAGTTATGAATTTGCTGTTGTGAATTAATTAAAATTGCTGGTATATTTATAGTGATGGCTAAGGGTATCTTTTTGATACAAATTTTAGTGTGTTGATCGCTTATTATAATGGCTTAAACTTGGAATATATTAAAACCTTTACAATAAATGTGCATAACTGTCTCATGTTTTTAAAAACAAATTAATTTTTCAGTCAGAATTTTTTTAAGACCTAACTATGAGTCTGTTAACTTTATAGTGAAAATTAAAGTTGTAGATAAACACTTGGAATTAAGTCAACGCCTTAGTAGTGCTTCTGATTCACAGTTCTAATGTATTTATAATATTGGGAAGAAACTTACAGATATTTAACACTGCCCCTCTTTTTGAATTGTTTGAACTCATTATGTGTTTAGAAGACATGCAAAGGTTGCTCTTGCACCTCTGCTGAATGTAAAGTGTCTTGCAGAACATAAAGAAAAAGTTTAATCTGATGATACTTCATTTTTACCCTGTGCACTGCATTATTCTGGTAATTCAACCTTTGTCATGAACTAAACTTTTCAAAAGCTATTCTCATGCTCATTAATAAACCAACACATTAAGTATTGGTACTAGTACGTTTTCTCTGAAGTAAAATAGCAGTCGTAGCTGTTGACTATTTCCAAATTTAAAACACCCTTGGGTTTTTTTCCTACCTTAATTGAAGGGTCAAAAAGGATGCTATAGCTGCCTGCTTTTCACATCCTAACAAACAGCACATACCAAGCAGAGCTTGTTGGATCTGGAAGTTAGGATGGTATTTTCATCATCTACCTTTAGGCATCTTATTTTAACTGGCTAATCCACCAGTCCCTTTCTTTTCAGTGGAAATGGCAGAGATATATGCCTGATACAAACCATGCTGGCAAGTGCCTTAGCATTATTTGGTCTGAATTAGCCTTTCGAGGAGCTTGTGTCTGTGTTGATTGTAAAGGAGGTGAAGGTGCTTCAGCTAATCTAAGTGCCTGTAGGTGGGTTGTGTGAAATTGTTCTCCCTGTTGCTTTGCCTTATGCTCAGGCAACTTGGGTAGGATGGATCTTGGCTCCCGTTGCAGCATTTTGGGTTTGAGGGAAAGAATCAATGAGCGAAAATATGCTTGACCATGCTGCCATTAAGCACTTAGTTGTTTTATCTCCTGTGTAAAGTATCTCCCTTAAACTTGACTTTCCACCTGAACAGTAGCATTTTGTACTGGGGATGACTTAAGGACAATGTTAAGAACCTGTACTAAAATGAGACAGTGCTGCTGGAATACTGCTTGGAGTGGACTACTGAGATGCTGTATAATGCATGAGGTGGTTTGTCCCCATGTCCCCATGGGTCTTGGTTGTGTATTGCTTGGTAGGTTTTAGGTAAATACACGTGAATTGTTTCTTTGAGGAGTTGCATACAAGATGCTTAACTTTGCTTTAGGGCTATCCATAAATTTCTTGGTTCAGAACACTACTCAATCTAGCATTCAAAATACAGAAGTTAATCCAGTCAAATTCCATCCTTAGTTTTGTCATAGTCTCAGCCACTGTTTAACTGTCCACCTTCCCTAGTGTACTTGTATGATGAAGGCTGCAGCATCAAGCTTTGAGGCAAAAAGATGAATTCTTCAGTTGAATGAAGAGCCTTACCTTAGAGATGTTGTAAAAGTCAAGGCTCTGAAAATACTGTGAAAACCTAAAATGGCAAGAAGAGCTCATATCTTGTAAATTTAGTCATTCTTTATTGTGATTTGATGAATTAGTTTGGAAAGAAATATTTCATCATGCCAATTAAAAAGCAGTGCTGCTGGCGCATATTGTCTATGGCATCATCTCTTTCTGAGACTTTTTTCCCCTTTATTCTTCAGAGGTTTCACTCAGTCAAACTTTTTGTGTGAATTTTTTATAGAAACATTAAAATAGGCACATGGCTGAGTTGATGGAATTTCTCTGCAAAGTTATTTAGTTTATAGTGTCCCTATTGTGTATTGTTTGCTGAGCTGGGTGAGAAAGTGCTGCAAGAAATGTTCGTCTGTAGCTTTTCTGAGCACTTCTTTTGACTCATGGAATAATAAAAATGCATTGAGATTCACAGCATAGTCGATTAAGCTTTGGATGCTCTTATTCCCTGGTTTGATGTCTTTTCGCGCTATTGTCTTACCTATTTTGTGAAGAGCAGTCACCAGCTGCTCACCCCTCCAGCTACTGTCTGTCAATGCTGCTTCTAAAGATACTGGCATGCATCAACCTAAAATCTTAGATCCAAGATAGTTGCTTCCCTGCAGGGTGCCATTGCCCTCTCTGTCACCAAGGAGAGTACTATGTTCCCATGCTAGCAGAATTGATATTTGAGAACTTGTCTTCTCTGGGGGCTGGCTTGGGCCTTTTACTTTATTAGGTACTGGACCATGCACATAATAATGACTGAGACCTCCCTCTTTCCCTGGGAAGCAGCTTGAGACAGTAAGAGGAAATGCCAGTTTCTAGAGAATTACATCTCTAAATACATAAGCACTTACTTTAAATGCTTTAGTGCATTAAATAAATAATGTATGGCTTTTCATGTGATACTTTCCCCATAAGAATGAGTACTAAATTAACATAAGGAAATATTTAGTATTTACATATGAAAGTGGACCACATTCTTTATGTTTAAATAGTTTATGTGCATCTTCCCCTATACTGTGCCCAAGTGTTAGTGAAATCAGAGAAATTAGTTCTAGAACATTGCTTCTGGAGGAGGTTTTATATCTGTTATATATACACACATACGTACCTATATTTATATACATCTACACACATGGTATATGCCTCTAGAGGGATTCTGTAGCAGAAATGGAAGTCTCATTCAAAACAAGTGTGAATGTTTGGGAAACTTGATCTTACATACACAGATTACAGTTCTCTAGAATGTCTTGAATATCAGTCTTCTAATATATTTTCGGGTCATATTTTTTACAAATGTATAAATTTATTTTTAAGAAAGTAGTCAATCTTTTCATGTGAGCAAGTTGAGTTTTTTAGCTAAGAATCTCTTAGCCTCTCAGCTACATTAATGTATAGGCTTTGTGAACTTCTGTCCAGAATGAACACGTCATGCCACTGAAGGTGTTAGACATGAGGAGAAATATAACAGAAAAAGTTACGTGCACTGGAGATCTACTGGAATCCCTGAAGTGAAAGTCTTGCATTTAATGGAAAGAGGCAGGAGTGTTTCCCTGGACATGGAAAGTGCTACATCACAGTGAAAGCTGCCATGATTGCTCTGGGGAGCAAGTCTGAAGCCTGGAAGTGAACTTCTGTTTCTCTTCCCTGTCCAAGACTTTACCAGCAGCAAAGGCTGTTTTACCTGGTCCTACAGTTTCTCTTCCCAAGTTTGGTTATTTCTGCTGTTACTCTGTTTCCTTTGTACCTGAAGTTCTTGCTCTTGCCTTACTAGTTTGTCTACCCTGCTTGCCTCTGCAACCCAAGCAAGACTGCGTGTATTTTCTCGGGTGATAGCATTTGAAGTTTGCCTGCCTGTTTTAGGCTTCTGGTGAAGGTTTGCAGTCGCTGCAACAAAGAACTGTGTTGGTGTGTGAGATTAACTACATTCAGAACTTAGTGATGCCAGTGTGTCAGTACACACATGGAAAAGAAATCCAGTCTTGCACATTGTTTCATAAATGCTTGAAGTCCCTTATTCTAGGCCAGCTAAGAAAATAGCATCCATGACACCTAGTTATCAGATCCCATCCTGGTCCCTGACCACTTTATTCCTATTTTCTACCCTCTCCAAAGTAACTTCAACTCTTTTCAGCCACTTGAAAGAAGGTCGATGTTTTAAAAGAAAATTACGTACTTCTGACTTCCCTGAAAATAGGTTTAAACATCTCATTAAATTAGTGTGATAGAGCCAAATTGCTCCTTTCACATGAGGAGAACTTGGAGTATGCCTCATCCCATTCTGAAGGGTGCTTTCCTGTCCATTTCACCCTTTGCAAGAAGAGAGGATTTTGTCTTAAAATTAATCAGCCTTGTCCCACGAAAATGAGATTAAGGAATTGGGATGAAAATGCTGGCATTGAATGAGACAAGGTCCTGTTTATCCTATCTTCTCTGTGGAGGTTTGTGTGTATTGGAAGAGAAGAGGGGATAGTTTTGCTGTTGGTTAACTTCTGAAGTACCACATTAGCAGTAACTCTCCAAGTGATAGCCCAGTGACCTCATATTACCTGTGGTGTATGTTCCTAGAAAGAACATTACTGTGGTGCCAAGGTTTTTGACCAGAAAGGCAAGAGCATCTGTTGTGTGCCACCTGCAAAGAAAAATAGTAGGTGTGAAGGCAAGTAGAAAAAAAATGGCAACAGATTTTCAGCTGCTTCGAAATCTACTTTTTTAAAAAGTCTGGTTTCTAGTTTATCTGGTAAAAATCAGTGTGTTTTGTGTGTGTGGTTTTTGCTGGAGTGTTGTGTTTCAGGTTGAAGCTTAGTTTTCAGTCTAAAAAGGGTCTTTTTCACTCCCAGAGTTTCTGCACCATGCTCTTAAAGGGGAGGTTGGTCCAATTAAGCTTCCAGAATGAAGCTTCTGGAAGATTAAAATAAACCTAAAAATACTAAGTTTTAATTATTAGAAGCTTTGCTCATGATAGTGAATTACATTTCAGTATTTGAAATATGAAGTGACGCTTTTTTTCCTCAAGTAGGTGTAAGTGAAAGCTGTATCAGTCTTGTCCAGAAAAACAATACCCGACATGCATTGTGGTTTTGTACAGTACCATGGGATTCATCAGGCAGCAAACAGTGTGTGCAGCTACTGCAGACGTGTTCATCTTTCATGCAGGGACAAGCGTGGTGGTGCCTAACAGAAATAGCACAGAGGGACCAAAAGTGATCTCAAAACCTGGAACATTTCTGCGAGCCTCTGTGGTGTTTCCACTCCTGGTATGGGAGAATGGGGCCTTCAGAACCTTCTGAAAAATGTATTGCTGTGTCAATGATCTATGTAATAGGTACTAATTCATGTAAGAAAGCTATCACCTGGATCAATTTTTCTATTCTCCCGGTGGTGAGGGGGTAGATTCCACTATTGTGTGTTTCCTTGAATGATTTTTAGATGTGTAGATGAACCCTGACTTATGCCAGGAAGGATGAGGCCAAGGAGGTAGATGTTTAATGGCACGTGTTCTTTTTGTTCTCTCTATTCCTAGTTAGAACACATGTATTAGAAGCTGAGGGAGATGTAGGGCCGAAGTATAGTCCTCTGTGAAATGCTTTGTCTGTGTAATAGATGCACAGGCTAAATGGTGCAGTCTGACTCTTGTTCATGAAGCCTTGGGATTCTTCTTGTCATGGTTTAACCCCAGCTGGCAACTGTGCACCAACAACTGCTCACTCACTCTCCCCGGTGGGGTGGAGAGACAATCAGGAGAGTCAAAGTGCAAAAACTTGTAGGTTGAGAGAAAAGACTGTTTCATAGGTAAAGCAAAAGCTTCATGTATAAACAAAGCAAAACAAGGAATTTATTCACCACTTCCTGTGTGCAGGCAGGTGTTCAGCCATCCCCAGCGAAGTAAGGCTCCAACATGTCTAATGTTTGCTTGGGAAGGCAAACACCATTGCTCCATCCTCATTCTTCCCCCAGCTTTATATACTGAGCATGATGCCATATGAATGGGAACAGAATATCCCTTAGGTCACTTGGGCTCATTTGTCCAGGCTGTACCTCCTCCTAAATTCTTGTGCACCCCCAGCTTCCTTGCTGTTTTGTAAGCCTGTTTTCATGGTTGTAGGTGGAGAGCTATCACTTTCCCAACTACATCTGTACATGTCAAGAGGACAACTACGCTCTATGGAAACTCCAGAGGATGGTGAAGGGTCTAGAAAAGAATCTGTAGGAGAAGTGGTCTGGAGGAGGCTGAGGTGAGACCTCATTGCAGTCTACAATTTCCTTCTGAAGGGAAGGGCAGGCACTGATCTCTGTGGTGACCAGTAACAGGAGCCAGGGAAATGGCCTGAAGTTGTGTCAGCAGGAGAGGTTTAGGTTGGGTATGAGGAAAAGGTTTTTCACCCAAAGGGTGGTTGGGCACGGGAACAGGCTCCCCAGGGAAGTGGTCACAGCGCCAGCCTGACAGAGGTCAAGAAGCATTTGGACAAGGCTCTCAGGCATATGGTGTGATTCTTGGGGTGCCCTGTGCAGGGCCAGGAGTTGGGCTCAATGATCCTAATAGGTTCTTTCCAACTCAGGATATTCTATGATTCTGTGAGCCTTGCTGCACCTGGTTGTGGTCAGCTGGTGGAGTGGACAATTACTTTAGACTGCCTGAATCTGTTGTTTGAATCTACTACTGGGTGGATTGTATCATGATGATGCAAAAATTTACTGCATGATGTTTTCTCTACAATTCTCAGGCTAAGTAGAAAATAAATCACTTCCTTACCTACTGCTTACTACTTCCTACCTGCTTACCTCATTAGGAGCCAGTATCTACATAGACAGTGGGCTGTACTGAATATGTCATATCTGTGCTTTCTGAGGTCTTCTTTCCCAAGCTGATAATTGTAAATGCTATCAGGATGCACACATGCATTGTCACAGTCTGTATCTGTCTTGTGCTGCTCTGTGTCATGTAATCCTATCTCATTTACACAGTGATTTCAGTCATGCTGAAATTTGGCAGCCTAGAGATACAATGTGGTGGTGAAGTAGTAATCATTTGAGCTAGGCTCATTGCTGGTGCCATCAGTGTCATGGTGGCCTTTCACGCTGCGAGACCTGCATATGGACCCAAGAAATGCTTCTGTCAGCAAGGATCCAGTAGGTTACTTTTGTATAACCTTATGTAGGTTCGGCTAGAATGCCTAGAGGGAGGTAGGTCTGAACAGGTATCAAGTGAGAGCTAGCAGTGCTATACACATTAAATGTTTATAGGTGTGCCAGTCTGCCAGCTAAGATGCCATTATTTTCCAGGTCCCTCAGGTTTCTTCCCTCTCTTGTGACTGACTTTTCCACTGCTCCCCAGCCTCATGAATGTCTTTCTTCTTTCCAGCACCTGAAAGATGCCTTTCTCGTCGTGTTAGTCCCTGATGTCATACATGATCTGTCATGCATCCTGTACCCAGCTGCTCCCTTTGCTACATTAGTAGATGCTTATAGGCTAGAGTAAAAAACAAATTAGGGAGGGGTGGCAGAGGAAGCAAGTGCTTAAATTTACCAATCCTTTTTAATAGTTGAAAAGTAAAAATGGTCTAATAACACAAGTGCAAGGCTTAAAGAAAGTAGATAAATAGTAGTGATGCTAATCAAAGCATCACAAAATTATCAGTGCCAAGTCTAGTGGGAGCAGAGGTGCTTAAATATTTATGCAATAAGTTGTCCCCTCCCTTTCCCAGTCTTGTACTACCTATGGCCCTGCTGTTGTAGCAGTGTGATGGTGGAGTGCTTAGGATATCTCATGGCTCCTGACAACCTCCAGCAGCCACCACATGAGCTGCAGCTAGCTGAAGCTGAATCTGGAGGTGGTGCGTGAACAGTTCAGGTGCCATTAGGACCTTCGGTGTCAGAAAGCCTTAATGCGGGTGGCTCAGCTGGTCATGATGATCATGTGTCATGCTGCCCAGATGGCTGTGGTCAGCTCATGCCAAGGATGGACTTGGCATTTGCCCAGAAAATCCTTTATGGTAATTCTGAGGTCTTTGTGGTACCCTCCATAGCCTCCTATTGACTGGAGTGGCAGGAGGGCTTGCAGGCAGCTGTGGAGCAGCAGGAGCCACCATCAACAACCAGCAGAGACTGAACCACTGGAACTGAGCTGTGCACGGGGCTGCTTCCCAAGGCCTGTCTACTCTGGCACTCTTACTCTGGCACAGCTTACTCAAGGCTAAAATTTGCAATTCTGTATATGGATGCCAGTATTGTTCATTCCAGTTATCAATGCTCAGGAAGGCAAAATACCATCCATGACAGCTGCAGATGACAAAGTGATTGATAGGACAGTACATGTGGAGCATTTACTGTTACAAAGCAATCCAAATTGTTTCTTTAGTCACAGTCTAACATAAATAACACTGTCAACCCTGAAGTACCATATACACTACCAAAAAAAGTAGGCTACATCTGCAGGATGTGTTGTACAGAGACCTAAAAGTAGTCTAAGGTAACAGATGGCAACTCTCAGTCTGTTATATAAAATTATTTGTAAACGTCAGGAAAAAGATAAAAATAGAATTAATTCAATCAAAAATTCCTGCAGGTTTAAAGAACATATTGAGATTATATCTGATGGATAATAGGAGTGTTTGACAGGAAAATTATTGCAGTGGACCCAGTGTTTTGAATTTAAGCCTAAATGGTAGAAGAGGAGGGCTTCTCCTCTCTTCATCTCCTTTGGAATTCATTGATTGGGTAAAAAGATGTGCAGCTTTTACCTTCAAAGTCAACACCAGGGTGGGTCACCACACTTCAGGGTTCAATCATGATGTTTGAAATCCCAGAGTTTTCAGACTAAGCCAAGGGAGCAAGGACTGAGGTGATTTTACCATCTTTACTGATTGAGCTAGTCCCAGCCATTATTCAAAATACCGAAGACTTCACTCCTTTTGCCCCTTTGTGCTTTTGTTTCTCCCTCTTTCTTTTCTAGCCTTCTGATTTTTTCCTTTCTGCTAATCAAGTTTCATTTAATTAGCCAAAAACTTGCCTTCTGCAACCTTGTGACCAGGTACAAAGCAGTGTCTTTGATGTTACAGTAGTTTTGGTAGAACTTTAAGTGATAGAAAGATGACACCTTTTCATTAATAGTGGCTGGTATGGGAGAACCTCATAGGACCAAATGGCACTTTCTTACTTGTTTAGTATTCATGGTTTTTTCCTCCCTCTCTCTCTTGTTGTGTTTATACACCCCTTTTGGCTTCACACTGTGAATCTCTAAGCTATTTCAATTTGGTTTCCCATCCCTAAAAATACCATTAACACTATTACCAACATTTTGGTTTGTCAAGACTGTGAAAACAGGAGTGCTATTTCTGTTCTATATTTTGTATTTCTATCTAACATAATGGGAAAGGGATACAACTGAAGATTTAGGTTACCCTTCAAATACTTTAACTGGGTAGGATTAGTACTGCCTCCCCCACATTCTTTATAAAGTGCTTGCATATTTCTAGTATGGTAGTCTGCAATGGAAGTAAGCAGGATTAAATTGCTCAGTGTATAACTTTGACATTGCAAGTGCAAAGCAGCATCGTGTTAACTCCTTTGCACTGGTTTTGGCACTATACAAGGACCAAGGTAGTAACCATTAAGCAAAGATTTCGGAAAGGGGCTGGCATAGTCCTCTTGAAGTGGATTTATGTAACACAGTGTCACTGTACAGAAAGAAAGCTATTAAGCTGAACAAAGTGATCTTCCCGGTATGCAACACTTGATTATTGTATATTGATAAACTGATCATCTTAATTAAGAAAGAAAATGGGTCTATTGGAGAGAATTCAAAAAATGAAGTGTTTTGGGGAAAAAACTGTCACGGTACATGCCATATATGTAATCAGCAGATCAAAGAACAGGATGGAAGGTAAGATAGCACTTACATATATCAAAAATTATGGGCAGCTTTTAATAATATATAGAGTCACAGAAGATGCAGCTTTATCTTATGCCATTAATTTCTACAGTTTGAGTTGTAGGAGTGATTAAACCTTTGAACAATAGACTGGGAAAAATGGTGGAATTGAAGCATGCTATAGCTCTTCACAGCTGTGTCTTTAAACAACGCACACTGACCCATGTTTGATGTTTGACATTTGAAAAAGTTATATGCCTCTTGTGTAGAGCAAGTGACAGCAGTGGTACCGCTAGGCCAAAATATTACCTGGGACTGTCTGCAGCATCAGACTCCATGGATACTTAATGGATAAGCTTCTGCAACGATTTCAAAGCCTGGTCTTCAAAACAGTCAGCTCCTTCTACCCGGCAGTCTGGGCCTTGGACCTCTCTTTTTTTAGAGACAGTAATCCTACCATCCTTACTGTACTTAAAGTCCTCGGCTCCATTGAGTCCAAAAGAGACAATGACTGTGGTAATGGTTCGTCTCTTCTTCCTGTAGTATAAAAATCTGCAGAATGCCTATGGCTATTAATTGAATATTCAAAGTCAGTGATTTCCTTTCTCTCTTCCTTCTGGGGACGGGGTAGGGCTGGGGGGGATCATTAACAATGCACTCTTGCGGTATTATACACCACTGTTTCCTCTATGAAATACAGTTATTCCATGCCTGTCACTAGTGTTTCCTTGGTTTCACGTCCTGCTGCCTTCACCATTCCTAGAAATCATGGTTAAACTTATGTTCCTGTTGGTTCATGAGGCACCTCTAGCTTAGAGACATTCTTTGGGCCTTTAGAATGAGTTACTTCTTTCTGTAATGACCTTGAGTGATCTTTAGTGTTGTCCTTCTGCTGGACATATCTCTTCTCATGGTCATCTAAATGCATCTGACAGGTATGTTGGTCATAGAATGTGCTCAGAGATGTCTAACCCCCAAACCCACTTCTGGAACCTGTCTTCCTTCCCTGCATCTGGACATCCTTCTGCCCTCCCAGTGGGAGCAGCACCCAGCCCATAGCTTTGTCAACAGAAGCTCGGGGTCCTTAGGTCCCTTTTCCTCGTAGCTGTAGCAGTGACTGCCCATCCTAACCTGTACAAAGAGAGGTATTCTATTCCTTCCGTGAGCAGCTACTGAATGAATTTTCCTCTTCCTGTCACAAAAAGCCAGGCTTTGCCAGTAGGGTGGTAGTGAGAGAAGCCCGCTCTCTGCCGTGCTTGGTCAGCTGCTGCTGTAGTGACCTGGGAAGGGTGAGGAGCAGTGGCTGATGCTGAAAGGCACTCCTCTTGTGCTTTTTTTCACAGCCCTGCAGCTCTTTTTGCCTGGTTTTGTATGCTGGAGTGTGAACAGACTCAGGAAGTGTTATGCTGTCACTTTAAAGGAAAAGGGCTAATCAGAAAATCCCCACAAGTCACAATCTGCACTGCTGATTGGAGGAAGTAGGAGGAATTTTTTGTTGTTGTTGATTTTGTTAGTTTGATTGGTTGGTTTTGTTTTTGTTGCTTGGGGTTTTTTGGTTGTTTGTTGTTTGGGGGGGGTGTTTAGCAATCAGTGGCAAATACTTAGTAAATACTGGTTGCTGTTACAATTTAAAAATGCTGTTTAAAAATGGAGAATTTCTATGCTACGAGATAAAGCTTGTCAGTAGGACTGCGTTGGCAAGTAGGTTACAGTCATTTTAGTGTCTTGGCATGGCTATAACAGAATACTTCCTTTGCTTTCACTGAAGCTTCTCTTCCTTTGCTGTCATCAGTGGCTCTGGTTGTGAATAGCACATTGCTTTTCTTGGGGTGCTTATTCAAGTACAGCTGCAAAAAACCTCCCTCAAACAAACTCAAGTTCTCTGCTTCAGGAATGTTAGTCTTCTCAAATACTTCCCTTTTCTTTGTTCTCATCTTGATTCCAGCAGGTTTTGCTTTCCCTATTATTAAATATGGATCTTCATTCAGCAGTGGATCTTCCACGTATGTCTTTTTTGGCTATAGAAGTAAACTGGGGAATTGATGGATCCACTGCCAGTGCGGTCAGTATTCCTTTGAAATAATACAGGTCTTATGCTCTATTTATGGAAGCATCTGAGCATCTGTTGCAGCAAGAAACTATCACTTAATGTGGGCCATTAGATCAATCTACATTATGGTCTGCTTTTCAATTAAAAAAAAAATCAGAAAAGCTGTGATAAAAGGTTACTCCTTCTTTTATACAGGAATGATACATTTAATTTTAAGTGTGTTTGTGCCAACAGATTTTCCTCTTAAGCTCGTGCTGAGAAATTGCTCTTTCTCTCCAAGGACACTCCTATGTGTTCTGCTACAGGAGGATAACTAGCGAAACCTAATCTCAGCCTTTTTCAACACTTGAAAGGAGCTGTTTACAGATTTTTCAGGAAACACAGATTGAGATTTTTCAGCTGCCCAAAGTGAACTTGGGGAAGCAGTGAGAGAACAGGGACTCAAACACAGTGGTACACAGACGGGTCTGGTGGTTTGGAAGTAGTCTGAAGATATGCCAAAAATGAGTAACCTTTTCTGTGAAACCTGGATGTACTCATATGAGAATTCTGCAGCCACTTGCTGTGGTATTGTCACCTAAACCGCAGACAGGCACTTTTGCTGCATTGTTAGGCAGTATTCTGAAACCAGATATTGAACCTGACCCAGAACATAATTTCCTGTTTGTAGTTCAGGTGTGTTGCCGTGTAATACAACTTGTTCAGCTGCCTTTGTATGTCTAGTAAGAGTCTGCAAAGCTCAGCTTGTCTTAAAAGCGACAGGAAAAAGGTGAAGGAGCAAATAATCTTCTCTATCTCACTGTCATGCTGAGGTTATCAGAAACACCTATTCATGATACCTACAAAAGAAGGAACTGTTTGAAAAGCAACGCATGTATTTATATTTTCTCTCACTCTCACCTCCTTTTTTTTATCTACTCTAACCTGAATTTGGCAAACTGCAGGATGGGTGAATTATTGTATTTATGTCAATATTTGCAAATGATGGAAAGAAATTTGATTTCTTACACGCTTTGACTTGATAGTGACTGCTGCTTCATGTAAGAATATGCTGTTTTTTATCAAGAAGTATGTAAATAAGCAGGTCCTTAAGAGCTGCACTAATTTAAGATGTAAGTATGATCATTTTCTCCAGCAATAATTCCACTTCTTTATTGAGTTTCCATTTTGTCTTTTTCTTTTTGCATTTAAAAAGAAACTTCCATTCTCCCTCAAGTGATTTAGCAGTTTGAAAAAAGGACAGATCTTTACATATATGTGGAAAATAATTTTCTTAAAATGAATGCATCTATTCAGGCACTTTTTCACACCTTTGCCTGACAGACCTTATTTTCCTTTTTTTTTTAAATTATTTTGACCATTCCCATGTGATCATTTTCATTAGCTTTTCCCAAAAATACACTATACTAGAGAGAATCCTAAGCCTGTGACTGAAATCAAACCAGTTTCAAACATAAACTAATGACCTCATTTGTCTTGCGTAAAATTTATGGGGTTTATTTTTGTTGGAACAGTATAACCTTACCACGTAATGAACATAAAATATATCTGCTGATTCAGTGTTCTTATAATTTAACCCCTTCCTCCTTTTCTGAATTTGGTTACTTCTTCCTATCAGAAGATTTCACATCCTCATGATGTTTTGTTTATTTAGGGTGACTTCTTTTCTTAAGATGACCCCAGGTAGTGCTACAGGCTGGGGGCAGAGTGGCTGGAAAGCTGCTCCGTGGAAAAGGACCTGAGGGTGCTGGTGAACAGCACCTGCACATGAACCATCAGTGTGCTCAGGTGGCCAAGAAGGCCAATGGCATTCGGACTTGTATCAGCACTAGCGTGGCCAGCAGGACCAGGGCCGTGGCTGCCCCTCTGTGCTCCGCGCTGGTGAGGCCGCACCTCGAGTGCTGTGCCCAGTTCTGGGCCACTCACTGTAAGGACTCTGGGGGGCTGGAGCGTGTCCAGAGAAGGGCAGCGGAGCTGGTGAAGGGGCTGGAGCACAAGTCCTATGAGGAGCAGCTGAGGGAGCTGGGGGTGTTTAGCCTGGAGAAAAGGAGGCTCAGGGATGACCTTATCACTCTCTACAACTGCCTGACAGGAGCCAGGTGGGGGTCGGCCTCTTCTCCCAGGCAACAAGTGACAGGAAGAGAGGACATAGCCTCAAGCTGTGCCAGGGGAGATTCAGGTTGGACATTGGGAAGAATTTCTTCATGGAAGGGGTTGTTAAGCATTGGAACAGACTGACCGGGGAAGTGACTGAGTCACCATACCTGGAAGTGTTCAAGAAATGACTGGACATGGCACTTAGTGCTATGGTTTAGTTGACAGGGTAGTGATCTGTCAAAGGTTGGACTTGATGATGTTATAAGTCTCTTCTAACCTAGATAATTCTGTGATTCTTTATCAACATGGTATTGATTCTATAGTGACTAGACTTTTACTCTTTTAAGTTTCAAATAATGCTGGTAAAAATCTCCTTTTCCCTACACCAACCTCCAATTGTTAATGACTAGATAGAGAAGTGTGTTGTAGGAATGGATTCTAATGGAACACATTTCTAAATCTTCTTCCAGTTTATACTAGTAGCAGTATTTTCTTCTCTCTATTAAGTTTCTCCACTTCAAAGAAAGCAAGTTTAGTTAGTTGCGCTTAAGTTCTGATGACCAAATTGATTACTACTTAATTATAGTCCTACTGGTGCTTGAAACTCTGGCAGTGAGCTTAGTATTTCATAAGAAATGCTGAACTGTAAACACTTATACATGCATTTTGAAATAGTTTATGTACTTGCCCTTTCTCAAAGCTCTCTGACCTTACCTAATCTGATTATGTGGAAAAGATGGTGGGTAATTACAGTTAAATATTGCAATTTTCTTTACTTCTCCATGGTGGGTAAACCTTGGCTGGATGACAGATGCCCACCAAGTCACTCTATCACTCCCACTTCTCACCTGGACAGGGGAGAGAATAAGATGGAAAATAACTTGTAGGTCTTGACAGTCTAATAAAGCAAAAGCAAAAGGTTGTGTGTACACAAGCAAAGAGAAAAAAAAGTATTTTTATTCTCTATTTCCCATCAGCAAACAATATTTGGCCCTTCCCAGGAACCAAGGCTTCAGCACAGGTAGAGGTTGCCCCGAAAGGTAAACATTGTGAATATCAAATGCCCCCATTCATGCTCATTTTCTTAGTTGTTATAACTGAGCTGACATAGGGTATGAAATACCTCTTTGGCCAGTTTGGGCCAGCTGGCTTAGTTGTGTCCCTTCCCAAGACATGATGTAACTGGTACTCCCTTCTGAAGAAAAATGGGTAGGCTGCCATGATAATGGATCTGCAAGCATGTTTCCTAAGATAAAAATTAAAGATTTGGATCTGAAACTTACAATGATCCAGTGAACAGAAGTGTACAGATTTCCTAGAAACTTCCAGTGGAGCTTTCCCATTTCCTGAAGAAGGAAGGGTAAAAGTGTGATGATCAACAGATGACTCAAGAGTTGGTGCTGAGATCAATGGATTACTAAGAACAGTGCAGTAAAACAATATTTCATAATGGGTATGCTAATATTATGAATACTTTCTGAGATTCAGTTTAGACTCATGCAGTGGACAATAAAGTTGAGATAGAGCTACATTTATGTGCAAACCATGACTACACGAACACATAGAAGGGCATAGGATGTGAGGGCTCATCACAGAGTATGGCATGGAGAAAGACACGGCGAGTGCTGTTAGAGCTACAGTCATCCTAGGCAGACTGCTGGGACAAAAAAACCCACACTAGTTTTAAGAAAGCATTTTGTAAATTCATGAGAAGGCTTATGTGAGACAGCTTTAAAACCATTGAGGAATAAAATCTAGGTTTCCAAGAGCCCCTTCCTATTGTATGGTCTTAAATATTTATCAAGATGGTCTCTAAGTGTCTTATGACAACTTCTTTTTGTTAACTGCCATTTTGTAGTGTCATGTCATTGTTGCACACTTAACATTGCAGCTGGATAGTTTTTAAACATTTCAGCCTTCCCCATGTCTCTTGAAACAGAAAGGTAAAATAAATCCATGGCCACATGCTTCTTTGTTGTTCTTTCTTATTCAAAAGCTTGTTCTGCTTTATAACGTAATTTCACTTGCTTTTTTAACCAATTACTTTGCTATGGCTGAACACTTTTAACCTGACTTTTTAAGAAAACAAAGTTTATGTGATTGTGCTAATATCTGCTAATTATGCCTAATGAACCTTGAACTCATTGGCCTATTTCATCCAGATTTAACCAACAGGAAGAAAAATTAGAAATGTTAAGTTTCTGAAAAAATTATGCCTTTATTTAAACAGCCCCGCAAAGAAGAGAGCCTGCTAGTGGAGGCTGTAAGAGCTCAGTCTCATCAGTTACATTAAAATCCACATGAGAAATTGTCCTATAGGCCCAGCTCCAGAGTAAATGGCAGTGTAAGAAAAACACAGGAACTTTGCTAAACTAATGGCATACACACATGAATCATTCTTGGTCCCACTTTTAAAGGACTGCTTCTCATCCCCAGCTCAATAAGTATCTACAGAAAGTGTGCTTAAAAACTAGCATAGGGTTTCTCAGCAGTGGTGCATGATCAACATATATTCAAACAGTCTCTTATAAAAATTCTGCTGTTAGGAGAAAAGAGAATGTATTGAGAACAAGACTGTTTCATGGTGGTTCTTTTATGAAGAGCAATTTTTAAGAACATAGGGTAATTATTTTGAAGTTATGACTTTGCAAATTTTATTCTTCTGAGTAATTTCTTGAAAGCCTTTTTGTCTACCTGTGCCCGTCAGTGCAGATAATAGAGGGTGATGCAATACCAGCCACAAGACATGGCTATGAATGCAGTGATGGTAGCAATAGTAACAGTACAGATGAAACATGTTTCCACTAAAGGCTGAAATTTAAGTTAAATAACTCTGACTGTATTTACCACTGATGATAATGAGCAATTTAGTTCCTTTCCATAGGAAGGCATCTGAAAGCAGGGAATACAGTATTCAGCATTTTTGTTACACAAATACATTCAGTTTCCTCCTTCTCATCTACAAGACTGTTTTTATGCATAACTCACACATATATTCTGTACCACTTTTACACCTGTCAGTAATAGCTGTAATCCAACAGACAGTTCTTAGAATATAAGGCGGAGTCAGCACCTTTAACCTAAAGATAAGCAAGATTGATCACACATCTTTGATCTCACAAACCCTCATTTTGCTCATCCTCAGCCAGTTGTGTACTGCAGTGTTGTGCATTTGCACACAAGCAGCTGATGATTTATATTCTCTCTAGCAAAACTCCTGGTGACTCCGCTTCTCATAGATCTATGGATGGCAGCAAAGTTGCCAGTGTGGGAGCAAAACTGAGCTTTACAAAGGACTTTCCTTATGATCCTGCAGATTTAAAGCTCTGCTTGGAGGCTTTCTCTTACCTCTGCGCTTATAAGCAATATGCTATATCCCTGACTGATAATTAACAGCTTTTTTTATTGAAGACCAAATCAGGATGGAAGTTACTGGGCCTGATCCTTTATCCAGGAGATCTCAAGTAATGTTAAAATTTCTGCAAAGGTAAACAAGTAACCCCCCACCCCACTGCTATCCTAATTCTGTTCCATAAGCTTCTTTCCAGCAATTTTCTTAGCGTTGAAATGAATACGAGCACAACGTTCACTTCAGCTGCCAGAGTTAGCTCTAGTCCTTCGTACGCAGAGCAGCGCACCCCCAGCCTGCTGTCCCAGGCACATTCGTTTTGGGTTTCTGTGGCTCCTCTGCTGCCGGTGCCCTGCCTCTGTGGTGCTGGCCGGTGTCCCACGGTGGCATTTGCCTGTGCCTCTGCCCGTGCCCCTGCGGTGTTGGGTGGGCTCACAGCAGAGGGTGTCACCAAGCGCGCACGCCGCTTCCTTGCTCCAAAGGCTTCCTCGCGCCTGTGGTCCTCCACACATCGGTGCGTGCCGTGCTTTTAGCTTGTGATTTTAATTCTCACATGTAGGTTATGGATTTCTGTGGGCAGAATACTTAGCTGTAAGATATGTGGTGTTTTGACTGGGGGATTGCAGAGAGGTGCTCCTGAAGCCTGTTCTGTTTGTGCTGTGCACTCCTTAGGCACAACCAGGCTTTTCCTGGTCATGCCACATAATCAGAGCCCAGCAAACCCCCAAGGAGTGTCCTTTCTTAACCTGCGGGTACATGCAAGAGACTTGCAACACCAGTTTTTGTTGTGCTCTATAGGCAACTATATAAGAGTGGCTTTAATCACAGCCTTGGGCAGTCAGTGATTTCCTTCTAGTGTTTTCCAAGAGAAGTCTGCCTCTGGTCTTTGTTGTTGGGACCATAGGCAGGAGTGGGAGTGGGTTGATCCAGAGCTGGGGAGGTCAAGTAGCATCAAAGGAAGGGAATGTCTCTTTCCGTGTCTTAATGGTAAACACATTGGCACTTGAGCACATTTGTCTGCAGATCGCTCTTGCAGTAATTAAAGACACCTTTTCATGAAAATGGTTCTTAAAAGTTCAAAGAAATGAAGCAGGACGATGTGTAAAAGAGCACCTTGTAGGGCTTATCAGTTATTAACATATTTTTCAGAGGTTCTGTCCTCTCACAGTGTCTGTCTCTTGTTAAGCAGGAATATTTTTGTGAATGCAGTAACTCAGATATTTTCTTAACCAAAAAACCAAAAACCAACCTAAATGAGTCTGTATATTCTAGATTCTAGTCCTGTACTGCTAGTGCTTCAGCAGTAAACAAGTCTCATCATAGTTTAGATCCTGAGATGCCAATTAAGCCTTCCTTAAGAATATTAAACAAAAGAAGTCTGAGATGAACAGTACTCCAGGATATCATGCGGACTATAGCCCCTAAAAGAGAATGTCTTTTAGGTTGTTGTTTTTGTGATGAAAAATAATTGTGCTTTTAAACTAATCTGTAACATTCATTTACATCTATGTGTGCCATCGTGTCAAGGGTTAGAATAAGCCCGTGGTAAATTAAGGGATAGGAGAAAATAAAAAGGCAAACCATTTGCTAAGAAGCAGTCATTTCTTCCAGAGTGTTTGTGACATCTGTGCTGTTGAGGACGGTTATTTGTAATTTTCCAGAAGCAGATTTGAACCCATCCAGAATGGGATTTAAGTGGAAAGAAATACCTAGCATTATTTTGGGATGAACAAAGATGCAGGTAAGTACTCTGAAGGTTTATTTTATTTTTTAGGAGACTTTTGTCATGGGTAAAAACAATGTGAGGAAACATTTTAGTGTGCTACTCATTGATTCATTTTTTTTCCCTGTAGATTTGAATTTAGGCAAAGCAATACTGCACATAGTTTATAAAATTCTCCTGACATCTCTGTAGCGTGCTATAGGGAACAGCACAAGATTAATGGCAACACAAGAAGATGGGAAGAAGATGCTCAGGCTGACATAACGTTTTCTATATTCTTCAGGTCTCAAACATGGGCTTCAGCTTTGTTTTATTTGTATGGGATTTGAGGGTTGGTTTTATGGATACCATTGGTCCCTCAAACCTTTTAGTGAGATTTATAGCTGGTTTTGCATTTATTCTTCAATCTCTTGACAATGTGTATGAGATTTTTGTGGAAACTTTACATTCATCATAATTTATTCTATTGTCCTAGTCTTTTCACTTCTTAAAATTACTGTTATTATTTCATATTTTGAAGGGCAGAAATATTGTTTTCTGGTTTTTTCCCCTGTTGTATGGAGATTAAGTGGGCTATCTTAGTTTCAGGTCAGATAGCATGTCACCAGGACAGCAAAATGACTGTAAGCATTCATCCCCCATGGATGAAATCCCAACCTGCAGCATTTCTGTCTCTCACCTTGAAAAGACGATTACTGAGATCTCTGTAGATGGGTTTTTAAGCTGGGCATAATCCAGTGGTGAATAAAATGCAGAGCCATAGAAATCAGTGACATTTAACCCCACCACACAACAGTCCAGGTGGTAAGAGAAATTGGTAAGAACTGTTTCCAGCCCATTTTTCTGGTTAGTGCTCCTAATCACACACCTCCTGTGTGATTTTTGTGCAGGTGCACACACTTGTGCAAACATACTTTATTCTGTATTCAGATTTTCTAGTTCAGGTAAACTTTTCAAGCACTTGAATTTCATTTCACGCTCCTCTTAAAAACAGTTGTTCTTTCTGCAGAGAGAGAGAGAGGTCACTTTTCGCTTTGCCTTTCATCCTTTCTCCTCTTATTTGTGTGAAGAAATTCTGTCACTCAGGTGTGACATTTCAGTAGTGGATGCTATACCCATTTTAACCAAAAGCATATTCTTCTGAAATAAAACCTAGATATATTTGCTTGTCAACAGATACACTCTATAACTTCCATAAAGAGGACTGAATGATAAAAATAGTAAAACATGTGAAGTGTTTAGGTGTTTCTGAAATCTACCCTTAAAAAGAGCAAGAGACAGCAATCCCTTGTGCCAACCTCTTTTATCTCTTGCAAAGCTATTTCTCATTTACTGTAATGCTTAACAATTCCATTTCACAGTGTGCTTTAGATTCCCAACAACAGAAAAAAAAATTACTTAAGAAAAAACAACTTGCAAATCCAAGACCAGGCGTCTGTTTCTGCACAGTTCTAAATGAAGCCTTACCATTTCTTAACTAATGAGAATCTTTTCCATGTGGAATAAATTCTTAGTTCTTAGCAGCATTAGTAATGCTTAAAAAAAAGTATTTAAAATGGTTCAGTTGCCAACTGCCTTTGACTGTCTCAATAAGACATTGAAACAGACCTTCTGCTCTAAATTAATAAGGCCAATCACAGCCACACAAAGCCCAGAATGACTGATCATTCTTCTGGTGTCCTCACTATCTTTACTGAGGTCAGATAAATCACTTTCGAGCTGTTAAATCAATGATCATAAATTAGGGCTCTGTTTTTACAGCACCTTGTGGGAAATTCTCATGGTTAAATTAATCTAACAGCTGCAGCAATGAGCACCTCCCACAAGATCATGTCAAAAGTTCTCCCCCCATACACCACCTTTTTTTAAAAAGGGGAAAAAGGACTGAATTATTTGCTTTCACCTAGCACACAAAATGGAATCCCTCCGTCTATCCCTGCTAATTCGTGTTTCAATTGTACCCAGCTGTTTAAATTGCACTGTGCAGAGATTGCCTTGATCCCCAGGTGCTGGTACTCCATCTGTGCTGCTCTGAGAGACTATTTACAGCCGAGGTTAGGCCAGTGATTGCTGGGATGGAAAACTCATTTCTCAGCCTGGCTTTTATTTACACTCTTATTAAAGATCCTTTCACTCATGTTGGAATGGCAGCTAGTGGCTGCAGTAAGCGCTTGGCATTGAGCCAAGCAGCGAAATTACCATGTCGATGAAAGATAGCCTGCTTCCATTTTAACCTTTCACTGTTCCCCCTTTCCATCTATATTTGCATGAAGAAGGATGATTATTGAAAGAGATAGGGGGACAAAGGGATGAGAGAATCCTTGTCAACTAAGCTTTTCAAGGGATAAACCAATGGTTTGTGACCAATTTTGAAAAATCTTTACTGCCTTATTAATTTTCTACTCCTTTCCCTTAATTGCTATTAGAGTTTATTTTCACATGAAGCTACAGAGCTGCTCATGCTCTGCTCGCATCCTTCCCCCACTGCTGCCCTTGTGAACATGACCCTGGGTATGTCTGCAACGTTGAGGTTTCTACTTCATCCCCAATGCAGGTCACACAGAGCCACAGCAACACCCTCAAAGCATTTTTCTCCTACAAATGTGCCTCTTGGAAATGAATCACCTCCTTGGGAGCAAGCAGCTCGTTGCACACAGCATGTTATGTTACTGGGGAGGGCAAGGGGAGAGTGTCTGGGGGAGGCTGGCAGGCAATCATCACACTATGGCCCTACATGCATTTAAAAAACCCAGTAACTATTTCTCCAGAAACATCAGCACATTTGTTTTTAAGAGCAACACCTCATTGGTGCAAAGCAACGCAATCCACCTCAGCTATTGCAAGACAAAAACCAACATTGTTAAGTGCCAACTATAGCCCAGTACAACAAGAAGGACACCCCCAAAACCTCAAGTCTCTCTACCAAGCTCTATTTGTGAGGCAGCCCATGACCTGAAGTGCAGCAGCTGTGCTGGTTCTTGACTGCAGGCAAACCCATGCTTTTCTCTCTTTGCCTGTTTCCAAAGCAGAAAGAGAGATGAGTCGTTTTATTTTCCATTTTCCTGAGTGGAGGAGCAGTGACTCTACTGAGAGGTTTACAAGGATTGGTGCTCATGCTCTTGAGCCTTGTTTTGGGTGGTGTGCAAATAGAAGCATTCATCTCCTAGCCCAACAAGAAAGGAAAGGAAAAAAAAAAAGAAAAGAGGCTATATCCTGAGGGATTTATCCCTTTAGTTAGATGTTCATGTCATCTGTTGTTTAGCCACTGCTTAACCTTGCAGGTCCTCACGAGATGTAGGCTCACCTCACCACCAGGAGGCTGCTGGTTGTCAGCGGCAGGTGGCTTCACTGGCCCAGGTTGTCTGACAGCCAGAGACTGGTGCATTCCCAGTAGCTGTGGAGAGATGCAGCTTTTCAGTACAAAGGTAGCTGTCGAATTGTCCAAAGAACGAACAAAATAGAGTTGTTCCCAGTTCAATTTTTAAAACCCAATTTTGTCTCCATTGAGTATGAGGTGCTTGGAGAAATGGGTATCTTGTTAGTTGCTGCTCAAAGTTAATTTTTAATTTTTCCTATACGTACATATATATATATATGTGTGTGTGTATAACTACATTATATATAATTATGTATATTCAATTTTATATTCTATGAAAGCTTATTTATTAGAACTCAGTCTGTGCCATATAGCTAACCTCAGGACTCCAGGTTTGTTCGATATGTTTTCTCCATTTTCTAATTGACTGAGTACCCAAGTCCCCAGCTACTGGCCTTCCTAATGAAGCCAGCACCAGGGAAACCTTACAGGAGCAGTATCAGAAAAGAATGACTGGGAAATCTTATATAACAGTAAATGTTTTCCTTTTCTTCTCTCTCTCTTTTTTTTTTTTTGGCACTAAACAGTCATTCCCTAAAATACCCTTCTTAAAAAAATGTAACCACAGCAAGATTTACCATCTCAGCATTGTGTTTTATATTTTTGCCATTCACAGAATACTTATATGTCTGGACGTGAAACTGAGTTTGAAACTTGGGTTTTGATTCTTGTCTGGTTCATTTTAACTGCTTCTACGCTGGTGCTCAAGCAGAGAAGGAGTAAGAATGATGTTCCAGCTCTTTTAACATATTCTGAATTCCCAGATCTAAAATTCAATTGCATGAGTGCTGGTGAAAAACAAACACTAACAGCGGGCACAAAGACCAGCAAAGTAAATTTATTTTTTTAATTGGGAGCACAGTGAACACAATCCTCAGAAAATGCAGCATAAGAACTTTGTATTAGGAGCTTGTTCGTGGAGTACCTTGATCTCAGCTAGATGAGATGCAGTTGACATTTGGCAGACAAAGCTCTAGGGAAAGCTCTAGGGATGGTAAGAAATAATACATTTGGTGCAATTAGCTGTGGTACCAACCCAGGAATGAAAGTAAACAGGCACAACATGGGGACAAGATGATTTTTCAGAATTAAGGCCTAAACTGCTCATGGCTGCAGGAATCCCCTGCTCTTTGTACACTCTTTGGCAGTTCCCTGTTTAAATAACTGATTTGTCTGCTTCTAGATCCTGGATAAGGCCAACTGAGTTTGGCTTCTCCTTCTTTCACCCATCCCAGTAAGGGATGCTGCAGTGATACTGCACTGTACCCTGAAACAGCGGCCTCAGCCCACATCTGCCACAAAGGGCTGCAGGATTGAACATGAAACTACTACACATTTAAGAAATCTGGATGGGCAGGGTTAGTCTAAATTCCGAACAGACTGAAATGACTGCAGGGCTATCAGCTGCTTTTACATCCTTGAGCTTTATTGAATATTATACCGGGCAGAGAAATGGTTTCTATTTAGGAACAATTCGTTCTATTTCATGAGGTGATTGCCTAGTCATTTGTCTTCCACAGTAACTCTCATGGGAAAACAGGATCTTTCCTTGTAGTTTTACTCATGGGTGCCTTGCAGAATTTCCATAGCCTTAAGTCTTACCTTTCTAAAGCAAAAATACAAACTTTCAGGTTTCTTTGCTTAGTCCCCAAAAAGTTGTAGTAATTACACAATGACTATCATATGAGAAGTTAATGCTCTATCTGAGCTTGTGTGACAATGTTTGGATTTTCCAGACAGCCCTTAATTTGCCAAGGAGGAATAGTTTTCCTGGAGAATAACTGAGCCAAAGAACTGGGGTAACAATGGCTCAAAAAGTTGAGCCTTCTAAAACCAACTTAAAAAACATTAAAAGTTTCCCCTTTCAAACTGGAGAATTAGAATATTACAGGCATGTAAGTTTTAATTTTGAGGTAATGAGCAGTGTTAGGATAATGAAGAAACCATTTCCCCTTCTATGAGTCTTCCCTTTAGCTACCAGCATTCTTGCATTGCTGGTGATGCTCTTGCTGTCAGCACCTGCAGGAAGCAAGTGGTGGGAGGAGGTGGATGGCCAAGGACTCAGTGGCACATCTCAAACAGCAGTTAACTACTCCAAAATGTTTTAAATCCGAGAGGGGCACAGTATGGAGAGGAAAAGAAGGAAAAATATAATCTCATAGCATAAATAAACCTGGAAGATGCTCTGTTGGAGTCCAGTCTGTTGGGAAAGTCCATGAATTACCACAGACAAGCAGAACACCCAACCAATAGACTTGTAAATCCAGGGATAACTGAGAAGCTCATGGAAAACACCGAACCACTGCAGATGGTTGTGTGCCATCTTGACAGAGGAACACTATGAGGGATTGATTTCTGTTGCTTAAGGGAATAAATGCTTGTGGTCAAGATGACAGATACTTTGACTCTTTAGAGGCCGAGAAATTATGCACTAAAACACATAAGAAAAAGAATGTAATTCTAGTATTAGGTGGCCTCAAATTCCTGAAGGTTCAGAGATCTCATCTGTCTACGCATCTGAATAATCAGTCTTAAGTTAGCTACAGTAAAGATCTAATTATTTCTTCTGCTGCAGCTACCTCCCTCTCCCCTTAATATTTTGTGGCAGAGTGTAATGGACTATTGCTACAGCTTCAAATTTATGATTAATTATTCTTAAATTATTAAGTCTCCAAATAATGTGTCTTTACCTGTAGATACATTTTGTCTACCTTCATCAAACTCCTTTTCAACAATCTCACCCTCAACGCACCATTTTCCCTGAAATCATTTTAACGTCCCCAAAAAGTTATGGCATCCTTTATTTTTGAAAAGTGGAGGATTAAAAAAAAAAAACCTTCATCCCTCCTCCTAACAAGAACAGGATGTGCAAAAACCTTGATTTATATAAGCCTTCCTGGAAAGCATGAGAGAAACTCTGGAATCAGTAAAAGCCACTGTGTAAAAGCATAACGAAGTCGACTTTCTGTGAAAATACATTGCTCTACCAGGATACATTAAGAAGACAAAATTTCAGGCCTCAGTTTTACAGAAACTGTACAAAATGCGATAAATTACTGGGATTGTTCCCTTTCATCACTTTAGTTAACTGGGTACACTCAGTAGGATACATGACTGGATTATTTGGCAAAGCACTGACTTATTGCCTACATGAATTACAGAAACTGATGTCCAAATTTTAAGAGCTGTATGGATCACCTAAAAAAATTTAAAATAACAAGCCTTACTTGATCTACAAGCTCACAGAATTTAGGGCATAGGAAATGCAAAAGCAAGAGGATGATGTGGAATAAGGTCTTTTAGGTTCAGTTGAAGTGCAACAGTTCCCTGTCACTGCATACTACCAACACTTACTATTCAGCTGACACCAGCAAGCCAGGCAAAGCTGTGCTAAAGTTTTATTTGCACAGGAATTTTAAACTTGACACTGAGGTCAGACTGCAGTAATAAACTGTAGGACTTGAGGGTAGAGTAGTGAAGCAATAGTAAAAGTAACACATTGCCTCTCTCTGCACTCTGCATTGTGCTCAGAGGATATGATGGGCACGTGCAGCACTTTAAAAACTGGAGTAGCACTAGAACAGAGGTTTTCACTGCTCTTTTACTAAGCATGAGGTGAAATAGGAAGCAGGAGAACCAACCGTGCTACAATGCAATATTTCAAAATATAATGAGTAGATACATGCACAGCTCTCATTCTCTTGCTGGCAACCCAGGTAGGCATTGTCCGTGGCTGTGCTGGTACAGGGCAAGGCCGGTGTTAGTTCCTGCATCTTTAGCACCCGCAAAAGCACCTTGGGTTACTAAATAACTGCGAGAGCTTGCTTCAGTGGAATCTTTGAATTCACCCTTACTCGAACATAATCGCAGAGCAGAATTTAAGACAGTGATTCCTAAGGAACTGAGGATGAGGGAAAACTTACTCCAACTATGTTGTCATTTCCAAAATTATACCCAATGCCTCAGAGAGTTGGTACTGGATCACTTTGCATAGCTCTTCACTGAGTCAGAACATGGCAACTGGCAGTCTGAGTGATGAATCATGATCTGATGGCAGCACAAAGCTCTCACAGCTATCCTACAGCTGAACTCTTCCAGATCAACCCATCCACTAATGCACCTCATAGGAATTTACTTCACTAACTCAAGAGTGAGACCTTTTGTCAGTGAATCATCAGTTCCCTTGTAAAGCAGAGTGTGCTACTTGTCCACATAGCACAATTAGTAATACACATAAAGAGACTCAGGGAATGTTCAAGACAAAGGCAGAATAATAACGATTATACATCTAGATGGATATATAATATATAATTTAAAATTTTATTTTAAAACTTTGCACATACACTTCTTCAGTATCCTCCTATTTTGTTCATTGCACTGAAAAGTTTCAAAAAACACAAAATAGATCCCTTTACTAAACATTTTTTGTTCTTAGGTTACAAAAAGATTAACATTTCACAGTCACAAAGCAGAAGTACATTGGTCCAAAACATCTTCTTCCAGCAGGTCTTCCTTTCTTCAGGACATATAAACCCCAGACAGTTGTACAGATCTCAAGATATTAACATGAAGTGCCCATTGAAGGAAAGAAAAATGTGGCAGGTATTAAAAAAAATCAAAATAAGACACCTATGAAAGAACACCAACAGCAATGGATTAAAAAAAAAAAAAAGAAAACAGAATGAGCATGGAGGCGGAGAAGGGCATCCTCCTTCAAGTACATCACAGGTAGAAATACAGCAGCACAGTTACAGCATCATTTGGTCACTCTCTCTATGACAGCCACATCACTGAGTCTTCATCTAAGACACATGGAGGAAAACTACTTACATACCTAAAATGTCCGGGAGGAACAACAATTCCACACAGTTTGCCATTCATGTTTGATAGAAAAATGCTGAAAGTATAAGTATATAAAATGTAAAATAAAAGGAAAACACCAAGGCTGGAAGAAACACAGCAGATTTGCTCGAAGCATGTAGTGTTCTTTAAAAACCTAGCAGAAGTTCAGAGCCAAAATCTGCCCAAATATCAAGAGCAGTTCTTCAGAAACATCCTGGAGGGACAGAGTTGACAGTATCTCACAAACCTCTCATCATATTTCAACATGGAAGTAACTGTAAATGGAAATCCACTATTAACAGCAGATTCTGACCACTTTTCCTTTAGCCTGTTACCCCTGTTGTTTTTTAGAATTTATAAAAAAAATTCTCTCTCCAGCCTGAGGCCACTGAACAGCAGCCCTCTCAGAAAATACACTTTCGTGTTCATGAAGGAAGCATTATGGTCTTCTAATACACCAAGAGATGGTTATGTGCCTTACATAATCAGGTGTAAATTAAATTTCTAACCACCTTCTTCATCAAATTAAATAAAGAAAATTTTAGGCTGTAGTGCACGAGAAAAATATCTGAAATAGTTGTTCTACTTTCTGCAACACTATTTCTAGGAGAATGGTAAAAGCTTCTTGGTTTTGAGTTTCTAGAAATGGGACTGGACTCGGCAGCAGAAGAGTGTTACATTGCAGCTAACTGGAACTCCATTACTGGCGCCTTCCTTGCAATTATCCACAGAAGGACAAGAATTTGCCCAACTTTCTAAGCAGTGCCTATGCACAGGCAAGGCAGAGCACTGTGTGCAATAGCAATATGAATGCAGGTGTAACTCCGGACTGAGGTTCCTTGCTGCTGAGGCTGTAACAGTTTTGGATACTAAGGGAACTTGACTCACAAAAGCCAGAGCACTGCCGGCATCAGGCAGTAACTAAGATGATATGCCAGGGATCTAAAATATGGACTTGGTACCTAACTTGCTCCAGTTTGAGGACACAAGCTGTCTGCTCCTAATTCGGGAGCTTCACTGAGCCTTAGAGCAACGGCAAGCCTGAACACAGCAATACCCATCCCGCGCCCATCCGAAAAATGGCATTGTGCACCAGGAATCCTCCCTGCCATTAGTGTTTTCTAACGCTGTGTAATGCAAAGTAATTCAGCCTTTAAAGGGAATTGGAAGTGCTTTTAATTGTTCTTATTTCTCCCATAATACCTTCCCAATAAATGACTCCTGCCTGCTGTCTCTGTGAGCCTTAGGTGTGTATATGCATTTATACCATGCCTTGAAGCAGAGCACGACCCCAGCTCAGGTATGCAAGAAGCTCGTACTGAAAGCAGGTAAACGTGAAAGCCCAGGTACTAATGCACAGATCAGAGGTGTGCCAGACACTCCAGAGAGGCAAGCACCTAAATGTGTAACAGACACTTTGCAAAAAAGCAAAACAAAAAGCGTCACAGCATAGTTTCAGTCACATACATCTGAGTATAAAATCTTTTATTAAAGTTCTCAGAATTAATTAATTGATGCTAATTGGTATTACTTGTTGATACTGTATTTCTGCCCTTTCCGGGAGAGGGGCTGACAGTGAACATAACTCGACCTGGGCCCAGTCGCTGCAGAGAAGCTGCTGACTGATGGCAATGCCTCAGATGAACAACAAACACTGTGCAGGCTCATTCACCAGCCCACCAGATCATGCTCTGAGAAGTCACCTGCCAGTTTGATCCCACCATGTCGTGCAGTCTGCTAACCCATCTCTTCAGGGGTACGTTTAAAAACACCCCTGAATGAGAAGATGCATTTTCCATTGCCTTGAAGTTTCACTTTCAAATTTTGGCAAATGCTACACCGGAAATCTATTTCCATCACATTGCACTCAGTGGTTTTATAGTGACTGGTATGTGTGTTGATACCCTGTAACCAAACAAAGACCAACAGTGCATGAGCACTGAAATATTTGACTTGGGCTTGTAGTTGGTACCAGCAAGCAACAGCATCTTTGCTGTTCAGATGATTTCACCAGATTTGCCAGCGCTAATTTCTTTGTCAAAGAGGATCTGAATTTCTAGATGACTACACAACTGCATTTGCGAAGAGACAACAGGAGTTACACAGAGCATGAAAAGCATGTTTGCAAGTTTATTAGGCCAAAAAAAAAAGTGCAAGAGAAGATCTCTTGCTTAAACTTTAGAACATATGAGGGGCCATGTGAAAAATATTCTAGACTCCAAGCCTCTCTTTTCACCCAGATGCACACAGAAAAAGAGGTAAAGAGAAAAAAAAATTAAGGAAAGAAAGCATGAAAACACATAATCAGATATGCCATTGATTTATACTGAAGCTCTAGAATACAAAACATCCACGTTCCATACAGCTTTATCACATGAGGCACTGGGAAACTCATGGAACAGTTTTTAGGCTAAAATCATGCAGCTTGCTGCAATGTTTGAGCTGTTCCACTCTCCACATTGCCTGCTTTCATCCTGAAACTCTTCTGGGTCTAGAGATTTGGAGCAAGAGTAGTTTAAGTCCACCAAACTCAACTTCTGGATGCAGTCAAATACAGCATCTGGGCAGCTGCACTGCACTCGGGCTGAGCCGTGTTTACAAAGCACATCATAAATTACAGAACTGGCAAGCTCTGGGCCACGCCTGTTCAGCAGAAAGTCTGCAAAGGGCACAGCATCTCTTTCTCTTTTGGAAAGGACACAACGTTTGTGAGCTCCCTAGTCAGTCCCTACAATGATGTCAGCTCCCTGTCTTTTTTCTTACTGTAGAAGCACAAACCAGATGAACAGCTCCACACCAATGCGGTCTGGGCACAAATAAGGTGGAAGTTGGCTCCCCAGCCAATATATCTGCCTGTATGCTAGAACTTTCTGATTTTGTTTTCTCTTATATTCCTGCCAATGAAGTAAGAGAGCCGCCTGCGTGGGCTAGGCAGCCAGGTTACACTGCAGACTTGCTCACTTGTTTCTGTCCTGGACTACTGCTTTCATGTCAATAATGTTTTACACAAATTTTCTTTATTTAAATTGATTTATCACTGCTAAGAAAAGAGCTGCTGTAGCAAGCCAAGGGCTTGTATCTATCACAGTTATCTTGTGAACCTTGACTACAATTCTCAATGCCAAGAGGACAGAAAGTTTTAAGCTGTCCCTTTCTGATCACTGAAGTCAAGCAGGCGAAGGTATACTGAATAATAAGTGAGGCAGGAAGAGTGAAACACCTTTAAAATAGATCACTATCTGGGTATCCAAATTGCTAATGAGAACAATACCACTACTTCAAGTAGAAGTGCAACTGAAAATACACTCAGGAGCCCAAACAAATTTAATAAATCTCAACTGATGCAAAAAATTTATGGTCCGGGATCCTTTCAACAGGATAAAGCAGGCAAAATCATTCAATGAATGTAAATCTCTGATCCCAAAGAAACCACGGCCTCCAGGTAAACACCACATAAAGCTGAGTTTGCATGCTCTGTATAATCATGGTATACACACAACAAGAAATCTTGACAAGTAACTCCTCACACCAGAATAAATTCTGCCATTCAGGACTGTGACCTATTTCTCCTGGACAACTTTGCAGGTGACTGTTTTAGCTGCAGTAAACAGGCATAGTCACACTGAAACCAATTTCAGTTTTCCTACTAAAATACAGGAGGTATTGTCTACTGAAGAAGAGGCAGGAGAGGAAAATGGGGGCTCAAAGGATTACACAAGTTTGAAGTTGTCCATAGATAAGTCATGAATACAACTTTTTGAAAGAAGAAAACTCTTGAGTCTCATATACCTATATCTATATTCTTAAATGAGATGTGACCCAAGCCCCCTTCTGAATATTTGGGGGTAAATTTCAGGAGCCTCCCTGGCTTCTGATACTCACTTCTACTTTCACAACTGAAATGGCTCTTCCAAGCTACATGGTAAACTGAGAAAAAAATTAATTCCCCACCCCACCTAGAGGGATGACAGAATCCATTATATGCTAGCAGCATTTAAATCCCATTCCAGTTAAGCACCAAAACCATTTCTGTAGGGAAATTGGAATCTTAAGGGTTATCTTTAATCATATACAGTATATGTGCAGAGCCCTACCTTTTGGGCATAAAAATACTCGTCCAGCATTAGTTTTGACTAGATTACATCAATTGGACGTGTCCTGGTCAGACCACCAACATCATATTGTCTCTTACAGGCCCTTCCCAAAAAGATCCCCATCCTATAACCACTCTTGATGCTCCTTTCATGACTGTTTGTTGCCATGTATCAAAGGGATGACGTAGACAGAGATGTCGTCTCCAGAGCCCAGCCTGTCGTTGGATATCCGCCAGCCGCGGTCCTTCAGCACTCCCCTGGCTCGCATCACCAGGTCCTGCGCCGCCAGCGTGTACCTGTGGAAAAGGCACAATATAGCCAGGGAAGGTTGTCTCCATCAGGAAAGTGGGTTTTCACTGGGTCTGCTGCCTGCCAGATTTATTGTTGTGACCTACCAAGACATGCTTCCCAGTGTTACAGAAGCAGGCAGGAGAAACACAAACCATGGCATGCGCACAAAGCAACTCCTTCCAGTTCAGTGACAGCTCCTGAATAAGAACGTAAAGGTATTTGACAGACACCACTTGATCAAAAGTCACTGGCCATTCTAAGTGCCTGGCTTCACCAATCTTCAGAAAAATATTAAACACACTTGCCTTAATAAATTGGCTTTCTAGTAGTAGTCTGAAAAATTGAGGACCCCAAATAACCCTGCTTGTTGAAAACTACACACCTGTTCACTGGCACACCAGAAGGTAAATATGGCTCAACTATTTCAGAAATGAACTGTAACAAAAAAAGGAATTTGAAAGCAAGTAATAGAACATAAAAAATAAAATTCAAATTTCACTTTAAGCCAAATAGACTAACTTGTCTGTTTTTCTTGATCATAGGAATGACTTTTAAATCTCTTTTACTCTGAAACTGGAAAAGGAAACTTACAGTTAATATGATCAGATTAACAGAGCCCCATAGTTCTTTCACATTTATGAGTTCAGTGAAAACTGCATGAGTGTGAGTGGTCAAGTGCTTAATTTAGTGAAATACCAAGTTACACGTTGCTTCAAAACTCCTATCCTGTGCTGGGCTGAGTGGCATTGGATTTAGGGGAGTTATTTTTCTGTCCTGAAAAACTACCACATGCTGCTTGGGGGCAGAAGGGTGTCAGAGTCCAAAAGGTGCATAGACAGTGCTCTGTCATGTTCTCCCTTACCTGCTGTTACTACATCAACACATCTGTGTACTCACTTAGACATTTCCTCTGAAAGAAATGTCACTATGGGTGAACAGCTACTGTCACATTTTACTTCATCAGCCCAACACCTGGCCAAGCTGTTTTGAATTTGATTGGGTGGAGGCAAGCTTTTCTATGATTTGATAATTAAAATTAACTGAAGAGTTAAAAGATTGACAAGAAAAAAACCACCAGTCTGCATGTTTTTTATTAAAAGCGTAAGTATCAACCTCCAGGATGATGCAGGGCTCTATGAAGCCACATACACGGGCCTCCAGAACTAAAGCACACCTCTGTGTTTCCAAACCCAGAAAGGACAAGAAGGGCTTGCATTTCAATACCCCCTTTTCTAGGGAGGATCCTTGACCAGAAATGATCTGCCCAGATCTCATCTGTAGAAAGAGAAAGAACAATATCTCTGTTGATCAGAAGCACTGTGTGTGTGTAAGTTTATCAGTTACCCAGGAGTCTTCTAACCTTAGAACTTTTCACCACAGAATTCCTTATTAAGTTGTAATTTCTATCATAGAGACTTTATTCAGCCTCTGGGGATAAAAGAAGAAAAAAAACCCAATTATGTTCTGTGTCTAGAATTTTGATGCCTTGAGCTCAGAGGACTCCTTTGAACCAAGAGTAGATATATTTGCTCTACTAGAAAGATTTCTTCTTCAAATGAACCAACAATTGACTACTCAAAAGGTTTGATGCCAAATTCAAGTAATGTTGTACAGCTGCAATGCACCCACTGTTCTTAATGGTACTGAGTGATAAAATTTCCAGGCCTCATTAGTTTTGACAAATTATTTACTTTTAGCAGCAAGAGAAGGGCCCAAAGACATGAAATCTAACACATATGCTTGCACACACACATGCACTGTCCACATGTTCTGAGATCAGTCTATGCCACAACCTCAAGCTAGAACATCAGGATGTAACAAGAAGCATTGCCCTTACGGTCCTAATGCAACATGGAATCTTGTTTTCTAAGGGGAAAAAAACCATACATACTTGCACTTCTCAGTTCCCAAATCAGATGCAGGGCTAAGGAACAAAAGGACTCCACGTGGCAAGCAAGAAATTGAAACATTTATTCACAGCATGTCTGATGCTGAGTGAATTTTGGCAAGAACATATTTCCCAAGGATTTCTCAGCTATTGTCAGAATTTAAGAAAGAAACACCCATCATTCTGCAAGAAAACTTTGCCTTCCTGCTTTTTCTAATTAACGAGGACTCTCTACATCTAAGGAGTACAAAGGAATGAGTATTGCTTTTGATTGTATTTGGCTTTTGCTGCTGAATGTTTGGAGAGGGGAAGATAATAAAAAGGAATTTTAATAAACAAGAAATTCTCTTGTAGACAAACTGTGAAATACTCAAGAAAACCAGCATAATGAAGCAAAGAAAAAGGAAGAGGTGAAGGCAGTAGTGAAGTAACGTATTCCTCTCCTGTGTAGAGCTGAATTGAAGTTCAACTTGGCACTAGAAGAGATAGGGTGAGTCTCTTGTACCTGGAGATGAATAGCAGCAGCAGTCCATTACCGAATGTTTTATTCTCCAGTGCTGTGAAATTGGGATTCTGCTGTCGAGACAGCATTAGAGAACTGCTGAAGTAGTTTTAAAGTATCCACTTCCTCCTAATGAATAGCCTTGCTGGAATACAACTTTTGTGTTTCAAGAATAAATATATGGAGGTTTTTTTCTTATGCCAAAGCTTTCTGTATTGATCAGTGAAAGTACTGAAGGAGAAATGGTGACAGTGGGGGAATCGTGCTGCTGTCTGAGCAGCTTATCTCCTCACACCCAGCAGAGGTGGAGGAGCTCCTCAGCATCCTCATAAATCTCTACTGAGTGCAAGAGGGAAAGGGTGGGGACAAGAAATGACAAAAGAATGGATGAGAAATCCCAAGGTTGGGGGCTAAACATGCATAAACGCAGCAGAAGGAAGTTGGCAAAGAGTTATAGTTCTCCATCTTCATACCTCTTCAGAGAGCTGATGTATGGACAGCAGCAGTGGCACTGCCACCTGTCCTTCGCTAGGAACCCCTGTAATGCTCGTCTGCCACAATACCCATAAGAAATGAGCTGGCTAAGAAGCCCAGCTCCATCCCAGCCTCCTCACTCCATCACAGCCCTCACACAGGAACTGTTCTCTAAACAAGTGTGTGCCCAAATCCCCGGAGGCTGCATCTGCATGGCTGGATGAAGTGAGACCTGAGGACTTCACTCTACATACACTTGGAGATGTCCAGGCACATGCTATGTTTGACAGAATTCAGAGATGTTTTGTACGTGAGCAACAAATACTCACAGTAAATATCAGCAGGAGAGAGTCCCAAAAGCACTGCTGAGGGTTGTAAGCTCTTACCCATCAGGCTATAAAGTGACTTCTAATTCAAATGGGAGGGATATTGCTCCCACAAGGAGCTAATTATGTAACAGATAAGTACACTGCAGCTCTAAAATCCTCTCTAGTTTGTTTTCTTTTTTTTCTTTTCTTTTCTAATATGCTGCTGTCAGAGAATAAGTAGGCTATTGGGTCAGGTGGATCCAGGGGCTGCTCCACAGGTTCGTTCTCCTGAAGATCACAGCATTACCAAACCCAGGGTGCAAATCTCTTACATTCTGACAAGTTTTCTACATCCCTGGAGATATTACATTTTCGGCTGATCACCTCACCACAGATTATGTCACTGCACCCATCACAGAACCTGACATTTTCTGGGATAATATTTCCTTTAAACACAACATTTATAATATGGCAAAGGAGATTTTTCTGTCACTGACTAGTGAGAGGAATGAATGCAGCTCCACAGCTTGAGCTGGAATGCTACTGTAAATTCATTAGTTATACCTCATTTAGACCACCGTGAAATAATTAAGTAAAACCTCTCACACAGTACTTTAAAACCTTTAAATATTCTTTACAACCAAGCAGCAAGAGCAATTGCACAAAGGTAATTTTCATAAATATCAAATATCATTGTTAAACTATATGAGGGACTGCTCTAATTACCCTTTGCATGCTGGCATGAGAAATGTCTTGCCATCACTATATGTAAGCCTCTAAACGATCTGGCACAAAGTTGCTTAAAAGAACAAATTTATTTACAATTCAGATGTCCATTCAAAGACCAGTAGGTCAAACACCAATAAATGTGTTTGTTCTAAGTTGTAAACAGCAGGCTTAGTTCTGGAATGTGCAGAATGTACTCACGTTGGCACAGAGTGACTAATCCCCCACAATTACTAAACCACTAGTAAACAAGAAAATCTAAATCAAAACAAAGAAAATATAATTTTACTTTAGTGTCCCTCATTGCTGTGAGAGTTCTATAATGGATGAAAAATTACTCACCTAACAAGTCAAAAAGCTCGAAGAATCCTGCAATCATGGTGGCCATCACCATCAGCTTAGTAAAGACCAAAAGGAACAAGACAGACACAACACAACCTGACTGTATTCACAACAGATGGGACTGGTGAGGATGGTAGGCAGGGCCAACCTTTCCTAAATACTAGATGAGAATGGAGATAGAGCAGGACAGAGTTACTGCATGTTACCAGGTACCTTTGCAAGAATCTCAAGGGTACAGGAATGAGAACAAAAGCGCCATAGTATTTCTGAATGGTGTTAGGGAATAACTGAAAGTATACTGGATGGGTCATCTCCTCCTGCCTTATAATAATGGCATGTCTGCATAGCACACTGCCAGATGCCCTGGAAGTGCCCTTAGCTGATCCTGTCTGATCTCCTCCCAGACAGAGGGCTGACACAGCTGCATGTCTTGCTGAAGTAGAGATGGCCCGGGTCTGTCATTCATACCACATCTTATCTTTGGCCTAAGGAGATGGGCAAGGTCAAAATACTGCAGTTGCAGCTTCATGACAATCAAAAATCATCCATTCTCCCGATGATTGCAGCAAAATCTCTTTTTGCATTCCATATTTGTAAGTGTCAGGGCAAGAAAATACTGCTGTTATTTTGAAGGTGTTCGCTCTTTAAAACCCAAGTCACTGTCAAGGTGTCCATACCCAGTTATCTTGTTTGTTGATGAAGAACTGGGATGACCCTATGAAGATGACCAGCTAGAAATCCAAGAAACAGCAAGCATTTTGAGATGGGTCTTTGCTATTTCTGAAACTCCACTTTCCACAGACTAACTGGGGATGTGCAAAATCTCTTTTCCCCACTCTCAGCCCAGGCTAAGGACAGAACACAGTGGCAGACGGCCCTAAATTCAGTAGCAACACACACTTCCCTTCCTGAACAGTCCCTAAGAACAAATAAAGCTCTTTCCACTTTCACAGTCCCATTTACAAGCAAGAGACTTCTGATCTCTGGCATAATGTTTTAGTTCACAGTGACACTGAACTCAGTAGCAGACAAACCTATGGACTCACTCAAGGCAGACAGCCTCCAGATGGTTGTTTGGGAACTTGTATGTTTGCATGATGGTATGTTTTAAGGACAGAAACTGATTATCTAAGAGGTGATAAAGACAGAAAAATGAAGAGGATGAGGTGGATTAAAATTGTGAAATGAAGCAGAATCTAATTAAATTAAATACAAGTCAGACTTTCCATTTGTTTTGTCACCACACCTGTCCTGCAGCTGGTAGCACTGAGCATCCTCTATGGAAGGTGGGTTTAAAGGTCACACTATGACTAGGAATGAGTGGGAACCACAGTGTGCAGTATTTATATACATACACAGTGAGAGAGAGAGAGGGAGGGAGATGTTGAGGACGTCCTACTGAGAAACAATCTTTAGCGTTAAGGGATTGTCCAGAGGAGAGACTTGTTGCCATGTTCTTCCATGACCCCAACCTCCTACAGTTTCCACAGGACCTCATGCAGCAAACAAAATGGATCCCATGCCAAGATACTGTGATCCCACACCTATTCCTTTGAAGGCAGGCATTTCTGAGTTATAATAGAGCCCCTGCTCCAATTGCTCACATTTACTGTAGGGGCTCCGTCCAACCTATAAAAACATCTCTTTGTAAGAATTGCGCATTTCCTAAATGTTATTCATATCATACTTTCTACAAAAATACGTTACCAGAAAGTGCTCTTCTACAGAGAAGCTAGAAAATCAGGGATGAGCACGAACCTGTGGGGATCATCAGGGTCACAGTTTGGTAGAAAGTTAGTGACAGCTTCTGCCACTTCGTCATTTAACAGCACATCCCAGAGTCCGTCAGTAGCTAGGATCAGAACATCATCTGGCCCATGCTCGTACTGCAGGAGGTCATAGACTCGCACCTAAAAGAAAAAAACCCAAGAGACACTCATGAAGGAGGCGATTGTCAGACCTGTTTGTGAAACATTGCTGAGTTTGTCTGTGAGTTTAGCCGGTTCAGCCAGGTATTTCAACTGAAATACCTCCCATGGCACTACTGGAGTCTGTCTCCAAATCAGCCCTCCACACAGCAACCCTTCCTGCTGCAGCTCAGCGTGGCTCGGGTGCTAACCGCAGCCGGGGTGGATGCAAACATTCTGAAACCAGGCTCTAAAGCACTGTGCTGCTTGATGCCAGAAGCACTTGAAGCCTCCCCCACCCGGCAGCCTGGCTTCAGTGCATGAGGCTCCTCCCTATCATTGGCAGGACTAGTCGTATGGAAGCTGAATAATTTATTTGATGAATTTTTGATATTTTCTAATAAAATATTCACAAATAATTGTTTTCACTATTTGTCCAGATCCATTTAAGTCTGCCAGATTGCATGTTTGGAAATGCCTGTGTGACAGCTGGCATTGCACTCACTTTTCTAAACCTGAGGCAGCTGCTGCACTCGAGTTTTGCCTGAGCAAGGGAGTGGTTCCATGAAATGCAGAAAAACTGCTCAGTCACATGTATCTGTAAGGACTTCAGTAGCTACAGACCGAGTCAAGATCTGTGCAAAAGTGAAGCTTATTCACACTATTAAAATACCCACTGACTCCAACTCATCTGTCTGCAGCCCCAGTCAGGCTGATCACTGCTGGCACCTCTTAACACCCTGCCTTTAAAACAACTTCCACCATCCTCTTCCCAGAGAGGCTGACAGTGGCAGAGGCAGTCATGGTGGGGGTTGCTTCGAGGCCATCAGCTGAGCCAGAATACAAGCAAAGGCTAAAGAAAGTGTTTTAAAACAAGCCTTTAGTTTGCTGTAACTTCCCATCCAGCACATACTGTACTCCAGCTGAGAAATGCCTGCAATTCCCAGGTTGTGATGGGGAGCCATTAGGAAGCACCCACTGAGCACCTTAATTACCACAGCAACAACCACAGTTTGAAAGAACTGTAACAACCATGGCAAGGCAGACAGGAGGGAAGGATCACCTATACTGAAATTCAGAAACAGTGCACCTCATCATGCACTCTGCTCCAGTCCTGGACTCCACTAACAGCAGTTAGTCAGGACAAGCACTTGGCATAACAAGAAAATATGAGCTGTTTTATTTTCCTTCATGGTGCACTGTCCCCTTAGGAGCCATGGAGCAGGCAATGCATATAAAATGCCTGGACTTTTTAATGTAATTATGCTTTTATGGGACTTCAACCAGTACCAGAGGAAAAAAAAAAATTTAAAAATCACCTAGATCTGACTGCTAATCCTTACCAGTTTGCCTTTCACTCAAAAGCACAAGAAGGTCATTTGTAGAATGTAACCTTCACTTCATTATCTAAGGTAGCAGCTGAATAAGGACTTTGGAGAGGATTAAATTCAAGGCAAGATACTCTCTTCATTAGAGCATATCTGGTTATTCAGACTTGAGTGGGAATATAGAAAAGACCCCTATATGCAGCACAGCTCTCATCTCAAGCTTATTGTACAGAAATCAGTAGCTGTCATAGTCCCTGTCTCCCAGAGTTTAGTTCAGCCTTAACAGCCCACAGCTGCAACTCAGAAATCACTGGGGTGTGGAGGGTAAGTTGGCCAACACAACCATCAATATGCAGCACGTGTTCTGGTCAGATCTCTTGGGGACCAGCAAATACTTGAGAAAGTGTCAGAGTTAGTGCTCAGGGATGCCCTCAGCACCAAGCCCTTTGTAGGGCTAACCAAGCTTCAAACATCTGTGCTGGGAAAAGCACATCCCAACCCAAGCAAACGACACATTACACCACAGGAGCCATTTTTGCAGCTTAGGTGGGGGAGAAGGCAGGAAAGAAAAATCATGTATCACTGATTGATTGAATCCCCTTGCAATGAACCATTTTGTCTGACTGAGGAGTGGCTCTGGGATAGATGAGAAACTTTTCAAAGTTACCTGCAGCCAGTCCATGGGTCAAAATGCAAGAGCAACATCAAGAAGAGATCACTTTACCAAGAATATATTTTGTTTCATGGGAACAGGAAAAAAAATGCAATCACTGGTTGATTGTGTAATCTAGGAAGAAAGCTACTTCCTAAAAGGACTAGCTTTGTGAACTGGGCACCTCCAGCAGAAAGGCATTATGTTGAGAAGAAACGAGATGTCAGAAGAGATGCAGAGGACAGTGAGGTGTTAGGCCATCTTTCCCTAGGTTAAGGAAAAGAGAGTGCCAAGGTTACAGGCGACAAGCTTGGGGCAATTTGACGTAAAATTGTTGCATAAAACCACCAGTTGGACATGCAACAAAACATTCACTGAAATGCAGTTTTGCCTGCCTTCCAGTTACCTTAAGCCCTTTCTTTGTGTCTTGCCTTGGACTTCTTAAACACAGCTGTAGGTGCCCCTAATATGTTGCTGACAAAAATGAGTTAGAGCTGTCCAGTCTATTGCAGGGTCAGGTTATGTTCACAGACTGCCTTGTCCAGGTGCAGAGAGTACCCAGGTCCTAACCCTTCATTTTTCTGCCAGCTGTTTTGTTCTAATTCTTACTGGGGTGAATGAGGGTCTCTTGCAGTAGTGCCCTGTGCCTTCAGCTGGACTTGGAGCAGTGGCAGCAGACCTCCTGGAGGCACACAGGCTGGGCAGCACAACCAAGGCACGTGGAACGGAAGCTCAGCCCAGCAGGGCTCACTGAACACCCACTCCACACACACCCCATGCTGTGCAGCACCCACAGCACACTCCATACTGTACAAAAAAGGTGACAGAGTATGATATGCCACAGTTTTGAAATACAAGGAGACATCCAGGGAATTACCTAAGTGCCTGCAACAGCAATAAACCCCATAGCCCTTTAAATCTTATGTGACCAAAAGCAGCTCAATGATTGCAATGAAAATGACTATTTGTTTTATTTTTTAAAATTCCAGAGTAAACCTTCCCAATGACTGCCTCCTTCCTGTAGCTGTATTTCAGGAAAGTAAATAGTGAGGTTCAAGGCAAGTTCTGTCTGTGACACAAGTCTGTGCAAAGCTGCTGACGCTGTAAAGCAGCATTGCAGAACCCTGCTCCTGCAGGTGACATTTGGCCGGACAATGACTGGCAGCGCAGAGGTTTCCTTAGCTGGTGCAGCACCCTTGACAAATTTCCTAACAATGCCATCTTGAATCTTCAGTCTTTTCCTCATAATCACTGCTTCTGCAGCCAGACATGAATCCTGAGAGTGCCCCACAGAACCTGTGTCCTCCGCCTTGCATGTTGTCCTGAGAGCCTTCTCAGCAACTCCCTCCAGCCTCCCGGCCCCTTCTGTGCTGCCCTGGTAAAGTTTCTCACTCTTTAAATTAATCTCTCTGGAGTAACAGGGCAGCCCTGAAAGGAGCCCGGTTTGGTCACCATATTTCCCCCATCCACTGATGTCTTAATGATGTAAAGCAGCTGACCTGTTAATTAGCTGAACTTGACATCAGCAACCGGAAAATGTAAAAACTATAAGGAACAAACAGCAGAACCTCAGCAGCGCAGCCAGACATGAAGCCACAGCAATAAGCATTGGGTTACCCTTATATCCTATAGACAGAAAAATACTAGTTAGCCTGACTAGTACTTACTCATCTGCTGACAGGTAACAGTGGATACACACCCTAGAGCCCATGGTCACACACATCTTTCTGAACGTGCATTATGCAGTTTGTCACATAACATCTTTCTTCAATCCAGTTTCTCATATTACATATTACCTACATGCAGTCAAGAGCATTGAGAAAACCGCTCTGGGCAAGCAATGAACAAACAGGTGGGCTGGTTTTTATTTACATTTCAAACAGATCTACCCACCGGACAAACTCTGCCTTTGGCCGCTGCAAAGGACCACGGCAGCCCTGTGAAGGCGCTGTGACTTGTTGCCAGGTTTGTTTTTAAGAGGCAGCCAATGCAAGTCCCTGCGGCTGGAAAACCGCTCACAACAGTGACATTCGAGCCTGCAGCCACCTGAGGTGCTCCTCAGCAATCAGCCTCGGGGGAATTCCAGCTAAACAACAGCCTGCATTCACTTGCCTGCACTATTGATCAACCCGGCTACTTCAATAAATTAAGCCCTTTCTTAATTGTATCGTCCCTTTTATGCGCACTGTTATCCACTGCAGCTTTGCTGGCAAATGATGAGATCTTTCAATACCACCCTCTATGTAATTTATATGTAAATAATAAAAAGTGGGTCCCAACACTGCTCCCTGAAGCATTCACCAATTAATCTCCTTTTAGCTTTTTACTGCCACCCTTTGTTTCCTGCCCGTTAGCCAATTTCCAGTAGACTGTGCCAACTTTCCACTTAGTCTGTAGCTTCATATCTTTTATATTAATAACCTGTGATGCAGAACAGTTTCTCAAACATTTTCTGAGGAATCAAAGTGCTCATGCAAGAGCATCAACTGCATTTATTATTCTTATTTAAATTCTCTTGTAGACATAACCTCAAGGACCTGAAGCCACTAAAGTGTGATGTTTGCTTCCTGAAGCCACCTTGACTCCCTTTGATCATACTGTACTTCTCCATGTATTTGCCTTACTTGTTCCTTTTGATGGCATAATTCCTGAGGATTTCTCCAGAAGGCAGATGTGAATCTAAAATGGTCTCCTTGGACATATTTGTGGAGTTGTCAGAAAGATTTTACTAACACAATGGAACAACAAAAAGTCGTCTTCATTACCTCTTATCACTTGCTCTGGTGGCTGGTTTTGGGTTCCTTGCTGGCAAGGGCCAAATGCTGCCATCAGAGCCACATCTTTCCCCATCAAATAGCTGAGCTGCCATTCAAAAAATTACGGGATGAAATTCTGCTTTTCATCTGCAACAAGGTGGCTCTTACTAAGGTTTGAAAAGTAGAATTTCCTGCTGAAAGCTTTCAAATTAACTGTTCCATTATGAAAAATAAATATTTAATTCAATGCCAGAGAGCCTCAGCCATGGCTTGCCTGCTTTGTGCTACTCCAGTTCATTATAAGAGGTTCAAATCTCTAGAGCTCACCAACCTGCAGAAGTCCTCCAAATCTGGTCTCATAACAGCTGAGCCACTGAATACTGATTACATTTGTCAGTCTTGGCTGCATGACTTCTCCTCCCATAGCCTGGCACTCTGTCAAAGTATCATTTCACATCACCCTCAAATTACTATTATATGCCGATTTCTGGATGTAGTCTCAGGGATGTTTACCTTTTCTTGAGCTAAATTTTGGTGGATATGGCATATCAGAGCTTTGTCATGCTGGAAGTAAAATGTTCTGAAAACTCACCACTCTGCCCCTTACTTGAGAAAGGACATTGCAATTATGGCACAGAAACAGAAGCCGGAGGACTTGGATCTTCCCTCTGTCACGACTCACTCTGTGCCTTAATTTCCTGTGCCTCCCCTTTTCCAGGTCTGGAAGCCACACATTGTGCTTCCCTACCTCTATATAAACCATTCAAAATCCAATGCTGCACAGGGACCAAATATGACTGCTGCTTGACACCACTGCCTTTGCTTCCAAATGCCAAGCCTCCTAGACGGCAGAATAAAGATGATGTTTCTTAATGCCAGTTTTGGTGCAAGGTGCACTGCCCATGTTTGGACAGAACAAGTCAGGGAAAAACATGAGTTAAAGCACTGGAACTCTCTCTGGGAAGAGAAGGAAGAGATGATTAAGAGGAGGAGGTGCAATGGCAAGCAAGTTGGAGCATATGCTACTTCCTAATAATACTCAGGGGTTTTTTTGCCAGTATCTTTAAATTAAGGTGGCTGGTGCTCTGTCTTTCCTCCTCCTGCCCTCATACATTTCTGCTGAATTTAACTGTGAAGAGGATGTGGAAACAAAGCCAATTTTGCTTCCCCTTTGCAAAGCAGTTAAGAGATCCTGAAACGTGGCTAGCATACGAACTGGATGTCATATTCCAGAATTTGAACATGTACGGACACATTCCCCACAAATCAGAAAAGCCCATGAGAATCTTTGGTTTATAGACATACAAATACTGCAGCAACAATTGGCAGAGATGATATTGCTGGGATGCTGTGCTGCAGTCATTACATACCCCAGAAACACTGGGTCTCAGCAAGCCAGAAAGAAAAATAAGTAGGTAGAATTGCATCATTTTTCTGGCATTAAACAAATCCATCACAGTGATGCGGGCAGAGCTCCTGCTTGCCTGGCTGAGGAGAACAGGAGCAGGTCTCAAGTGAGGGACACCACACATTCAAAGGGGGAGAGAGAAAGTACACAATTGATAGAAAGGAAACATGAAGAAGGGGCTGTCTGTAGATCTCTCTCTTTTCTTCAGGGCTGGAATCTCTCAGCACTTTTAAAATTTTTATTTTTATAATTGGAATTTTACTATATAATTTATATATAATAAATACAAAATGAATACAAAAAGTTTTATATCTCTGTTTGCAGGCACAGAAGCAAGAGGGGACCACACCACCACTCTGTGGAGTAAGCCAGATTGCCTTTAGCAGTGGGGTGGATGGTGGTGGTACATCCTTCCTCCGTGCCCCTCCTTGGGCCACACTATGATCTCAGAAATGCTGTCAGGCCTTGGCCTTGATGAACAGCACCAGGGCTGAGCTCCTCTCAAGCTTATCAGAAACACTGTCTGCTCCCAGGAACCTGGGCTGTCTAACGAGCTCCTGGTTTTTTTCGGACAGCCTTGGAAACTCATTCTTTTTACCTGAATAACAACCCAAACAGAACAACATGATAACAAATTTATCAAACTTTCAGAGAAAGTTACCACCCAAATTGCACTCAGAATGGAAAATTACTATGGCTAAAGCCAACTTTCTTGCAAAACAGTGGTTCCAAGTGAGACCTTTTGAGCTCTCCTGGGCCAAAGCAGGCTGTGCACATACTCTTTTAGGTCTGAGTATCTATGAGTGTAAATATGCTATAGGAAAGGTACTAGGAATGTTGCTGTCTTAGATTCTTAAATATGTTAGATTTGTAAGTTAAGCCTGTAAGTCAGTTACTGTTGTGCTTACAGTAAATTCTATAGAATCTTTTGTTAAATTGTTTAAATTCAGCTGTTGATTCAGTGTTGTTAAAATCTTTAGGCCTAAACTGGTGGTCAAGCCCAGGGATAAGTTTGGTAAGAAGGTCTACTCTGAACCTTGTGACTCAACAGGAGGGTTTCCCTTGTTCCTTTTTATGCTTATCCTTATCCTAATTTCTTATCCATAAGTTTTTTTGCCCCCAGCTCCCACATAGATAATTTTTGGATGACTTTAGTTTTAGATGGATTGATTTTAGATTTCAGTCCAATTTTTTCTCTGTGTGCTCCAATCATCTAGTAAGTAGTAGAGTGAATCCTGCCAACAAACTTTGTCATGCTTTCATTTTGATATTAAACCTGCTTTTGCTGATACTTTTGCTGGTGATTCTTTGAGCAACCTGAAACAGCCATGACAAATTTGCCTTAGAGATGTTCTAAGCAAGATTAATTTAATAATTTGGTTCCTTCCTAGCACTATGATGTTATTTGTGTGTTTTCATTCTCTCATATTGCTATAGCAAGCGATAAATTCAAGGTCAAATACTGGGTTAAAATTTTGGCAATCCAGTCGACAATGAACAGTTCTCAGCATTGGGGCCATGGAAGCAAAGCTGCCTCTTTTTGTGCTGTCATCAGATGGTCTGCCCTTGCTTAATATTTTATGAAAAATACGTGACATCTGTTCCTTGACGTAGGAACAGGAATGCAGTTACAGAGGGAGGAAAAAAAAGCAAGGCTTGCATGTTCCTTTTTAACAAATACATTCAAATCCCTTTGGAAGGCTTGATATCCTTCACTGCAAGGTCTCCAGTGGTCAAAAACTGGGTGGAATTGCTTGTGATGAGGCCATTCAAAATGAAGGAGGCATTTAAAACTACCCCTAACCCGAATACCACACAATCTCCTCATTACACCATCATTTGGAAATGCACACTGTCATTATTTGGTGTTTGCACAAAACTATCAAAAGAATTAAGAACTGAAGGTTACGGGGCAGACAGATGGAAGCATAAAGAACCCTTCCTGTGGCTCTTGGCGTTCTCCTGCTTAAGAGTTGATCTGGTATCCTCTGTGTAATGCAGGATACTACACTGCTGTGGAAGACATCCCTTCTGCAGTACACGGATTTACATCTTCTGTGGAGGCAGCACGATCTAGGTCTCCTGTCTCCTAGGACAGGAGCCGGAGCACATGAAGGTGGAAGGAGAGATGAGCATCTGACACACTGAATGGCAATGCTATGGGATAAACATAGACCAGGGAGTGAGAAGGAAACAGTACTCTGCAGGGATGTGGAGCAATCAGGGCACACAGCTGAGGAACTTAGCATTTACTATGAACTTAGTTCCTATTATGTGGAAGTTACTATCATGCTGCACCTTTGGAAAGGGCAGCATGTTACCTGGACTGGATCACAATCAGAATGGATGATTTGAGAAGAACAAGTAAACATACTAAGTAAATTTATTTCCCTCTCACAAATCAGATCGTTGAACCTTGGCTGTTTTACCTCAGGAGATGAGGACAGGAAAGGTTTGATGTATATATTTGAGTCATGCACTTTCAGGTCATGGTCTCCCAGTCCTCGGGTCACTCCAATTGTTGCCATAACCCGAGCCTGGAAACAAAGAAAAGCAATGGGAAAAAATCTTGTTACATGGACTGTGTCAATAGGGAATGAAATAACATTCCTACTCTGTAACTGCTACAGTTAGGGATGAATTCTCTTTTCTCTCCCAGAAACTCTAGATTTAACATAGCTAATCAATGTCAAAGCTTTTCACACTCATGCCATCTCCATTTTTCTCCTTATTCCAAGCTTTGTTTTCATTCACATCCCACTGAGTCACCATCTCTAAGGTACTGGGACTGTGGAAACCTAAACCAGTCACCTCACTGTCCATACCAGTCTATGAGAGCATTCCTTCAGCAAATTACACTCTTAGTATAGGTTTTATAAAGAGGACAAGGAGCTTAATTACTCACCTAAGGAATCTGTGGCATCTTCCTATTGACATATTGTATGTTCCCCTCACCAGGGAAAAGTGCCAAAGGCCACTCTAAATTGCTGAACACACAGGTGACAGCAGCACTGACCACACTGCTCTCCTCTAGGGAGAGTCACTCTGCAGCAGGTCTGCAGCTCCCTCACATCTACCACTTCCTTCCCCCAGCACCTTCCTCTGCAATATAAGTGGTGTCCCAAGAGGTTCTGAGCTCTCCTTCATTAAAGCTTCTCCACAGACTGACCAGGCATTCAGCCTCCCAGGAAACCCTGCTCTCTGTGCTCTGCAGATCACTTCCCCCAAACTTGAGCTTAGCCACAGCAGCTTCTGAGCAAGGGAGCTCAGCATCAATAACAGCAAGCAACTGACTCAGAATCATTTTGCCTCAATGACTCCTGGCTCCATAGGGCCATAAGAAAGTAAATTAAAAAGATGTGCATGAAACATTTTGCAAATAATTATAAACCTAATGAAATTCAGAGATAAGCTGCAAGTCTGAACCTTCGAAACATGGACTAATTTTGAAGAGTGTCTATTTTTGCACTGAGATAAGAACCTAATGCAGCAGGGGAGCACTGTTTAGAAACACAGAAAGCATACCAATATCAGCAAACTGATACCACTGCGTCCTTATATTGATCCTATTGCTGCATCCAGCTAAGCTTGCTGGAACCAACACTAATGATCTCACTGTTCTTAATCACAGAGCTGAAAACAAAGTATACCAAACAGAACAGTGTTTCTCCTTTTCAACTATCAGCCTTCACACATCAGAAAAATTCCACAGTGAGTTCACATACACTAGCTGAAGAAGATAAGGTTAAGCAGTGTTATACTTTACAAATCCTGCCCTGATCCATCCCCTTCCTAAATTAGAATTTTGCATCTCAGAGCACTATTAAATATCTTCCTGCTTTGTTCTAGTTATATTTTACAATGAAGCGGGAACATTTAAAGTCAATTACTTATGACAGTCTCATTGTAGCCTATTTACAACGAAAGAAAAACAAAAGCAAACTAAACAACAAATGACTGCTGTAAAATGCTTATTACTATGTTGAGCTCTCCCGAGAAGCCCCCAGACATGAGACTGATTTATGACAGAACCAAGATATTCTTTCAAGCTGTCAAAACGATAAAATAAAGAGATACTGAGTGGAAAACACTGGACTGCTACGGGCTAAACTGAGTGGTAAACAGCACAGAATTCCTTCTTCCTTTGGTCTGAGGAAAGCAAACGTGCCCACCTTCTTGCCTTCTCCATATATAAGAGGAAACTTCAAGTCATCTTCCTCAATGGTTTTGTATGCCCTGTGGGGGGAGGACAAACAACATTTATGAAGCTTGTACTCAATTAGTGACCCAGTGCCCTGAAACAAGCAGCTGTGATTTCAAAAATGGGGAAAAAAAAATCATTATTTTTCCTAGGGACTCTGTCTTTGAAACAAGATGTAAATTTCTTTTTCTTCAGGAAGGTTTTCTGTTTCACCAAAGGGAGAAGTGAAGATGGGAAAATATCTAACATGCCAGGCTGCTCCTATTGATTGCAAAGAAACAGGTGAACTGGAATAACATCCTAATCAGGTAAGATATTGTCGGATATGGTGCCAGCTATACCATAACACAGTGTCATAAAAAAACCCAAATCCAATCAAATGAAAAACCCAAAGAAAACAACCCCAAACCCAAGAAACTAACCAATGCCTAGATTCACACTGTAATGTGAAACGTGAGCAATGACAGGATGTATACACATGGTGTGAAACAGCTTTCTGATCCTGTTCTCACCCTCCAGGACTGCAGAAATCAAGACAAGATTCACGTGCTGAAGTCTTAGGATATTTAGTGCTCATTTGACCTTGACTGTTGCAGTCAAGGTTGTCAGAGGTTTCACATTTCACAGGAGAAGTAAATGCTCATGCTCTGATTCTCTTTACCGCATGCCTGCGTACTCTACCTTTTACACATCCAGCTGTTGACACTGATGAGGTGAGAAGGTTAGCAATTTTGCCAGTGAGAAATAAAAAAAAAAACAACAGAAGATGACAGTCATTCTCATAAGCTGTAGAGTCCTGTGGTTTGTATAATACATGCTTGAGCTCAGGTGCTGGGGTACCTTTTTGGCTAAGGTATAAAACCCCAGAGGGGCATGCTTCCCTTCATACCACAAAATTGTCCCTCCTCAGCCTTTCCTTGCATGTTGTGCTTCCCTCCTGGCCCATCCATGCCCAAAGCCCTCAGGGAGGGCACCCTGAGTGCACAAACCGGAGGGGGAGGGAAGGTACTGGAGAGGTCCCCTGCCAGCCACTGCCAACCCCTGCTGCATAGCTCTCCAGCTCTCCAGGATGGCTGCCTGAGCTCCAGGGAATCACATGGGATCAGCTTTAAGCAATGTTAAGGCTGTGACATAAACCAGCAGGAAATTAAAATTTAACGGTGAAATTCTGTATTGTAATCAAACTGCCCCCTGCTTCACCAAAATATGACACAGTCCTGGGATCAATAAAAGGTGCTGTACATGCTGCATCACCCAGGCAAGCCTCAGACCTACTTACTGAAAGTTGCATAGACATTTAAGCCCCACCTTTATATTTCCCAGTAATCACAGGAAGGGATCATATTAAGGTTTTGGGGGTGAGGGAAGGACCAAGAAAAAAGAGAAAAGCAACCAAAATACATAGAAGAATCAGTAGTGGAGGGCTCCCCTCCCATACTACAAAACATTACTATGTATGAAATCCCAAAATGAAACTAGGTGACATTTGCAAAATACAGTGGGTCCTTCATGTAGTCAAGAATATCTTAGAATACATAATCATAATATTTGGCCATCTCTCTAAGACGCAATACAGTGAAGGCATTCAAATGGCATTCTGTACTGGGGAGGGCAAATAAACCTTAGCTCTTAAACCAAACAAAAAGGCATAAATTACTACAAGTAGCCAACATGATAATACTTCTCTGATGTTTAAATCCTGGAATAGCATTTAGTCGGGAAGGAGGAGTCAGTCATGGACTTTGCTCTTGTTCCTTCCTTTATTTCCAAAAAATATCTCTGTCTCACTCACTAACTTGGATATCCTGGTTTGAATGTAGAGCAAAAATTTTACTATTTCTGACTACTCATGAACATGTTTCAAAACTTCCAACTGGACCTATAGTACTGGAAGCCCTGGGAAAACATCCCTGAGGAGTCCAAACCACGCCTTGCATAGAGCCAGATGTGCTCTGACACCAAGAAAATGGGTATCGGCTGAGTCCATCGTGGGCGTCAGTCAAATGACTAATCAAGCCACAAGCCTGAGAAGACAACCATTCCTACTGGATGTTCACATTGTTGTACATATTTGTTAAAACAGCAAACAAAACTAAGATGATGCCACTTAACTACTTGCAGCCCCTTTTTTAAAGGAAAAAAACAAGCCCATTCTTTACACACAGACTGTATTATCTGCAAGGTAACTACAAATATTTAAGACCAAAGTTGTCACTTTACACTGCCCCATAAGCTGACAAAAAACAGGGACCAAGCTTTTTTCCCTCTCTCCTCTTTCTCCTTATATTCTCCTGCACAACACTTCACACTAACTGTGCTTTAGGAAGAAGGGAAAAAAGTATCATTTAGGCCAGTGTCCTTCAAAAGAATGGACCCTACTGCTGAGTCCAGCTTCTTTTATGGAACCATTACAAAAACCACTGTCCCTCAGGCCTTCAAGCGTGTAAGGTGTAAGGACATTGGGGGAGGCCATGTTCCAAGGGCTGCAGCTAACCTGTTCCATCTGCAGACTAGGAAGAGCAGCTGGCTAGCCTCTGACCTCCTGAAGCTATGCAACTCAGTGAGGGAGGCCCAGAGAACTACAGTGATTTATTTTGTGGTTTCTCATAGCCTGTCACCTCTTGGGCTTAGAACTTGGGTGTCAAACTCATCTTGAATGTGCTTTTTTTGTTGATGTTGCTATTGCCTGAAAAATTATCAGCACTTAAAAAACAATGCTCAGAACTTCAACCACAGCAGTGGAGGTAGCACAGACACACTGAAAAGCAACCTGAGACACTCTAGAAAAGTATCTATGTTCTGCATTACTAGAGAAACAGAATTAGTAATATACTAGTGTGTGGTTTGCTGCAAGAGAAGCATGAAGCACAGCTTTTCAGCTAACAACTCAGCAAGTGCACTGGAGACACAGAAAGAGGATATGAAGTTCATTTTAATTTATGCCTTGTGAAACCTCCCATATTTTGTATGTGGGTTTATTTCACACAGGCTACAACCTTCTGGACTATTTCTCTTGAGTTTATGTAATAAAGTTGCATTTATACTTTCATGTACTGTATATAATGATATAATACGGCAGTAGGTATATCAAACACAGACATACAGAGCACCTGAGGGGGTGGTTTGGCTCTTTTAGTGCCAGCATGGACTTATTCAGCCCCCTGCATAATTCAGCCCAGCTCACTGCTTTAACAACACAGTGTTGCAACGCTTCCCTCTCCCTGTCTTCCTTGTCCACGTCCCAGGAGGTTTTGGTGGCCACCAGGGCGTGACAAGAAAGGTTATAAAGACAAGGCAATGCTATTGCTTCCAGCTCTGAATGAGCCCAAAGCTTGTTAAGTGCTTCTGCCACGTAAGCCTCTATTTTTCCAAATGGAAAAACAGGGGGAGCAGTGGGGAGTAGAAAAGGCAAGCTCGTGCCCAGCTAGATCTAGCTGCACTTTTTTCTGTTAACTTCGTTTCTTCTTTTCATTTCAAAAGAATTATGAAATGCTACTGCTGTCCAAAAATACTGAACTAGGCCTTGACATATGTACCACCCACAAAGTTACATTTGGACTCAGGATCAACATTTTGGAAAACCGGGCCAAATCGCACCAGGAGCCAAAAGAGATGTCAGAACAAAAGAACTAGGACTGACATGATGTTACTCATATGCTAACTGGAATCTGCTCTAAATGCACGGTGAAAATAACCAGGAGCTACTAAATGCACAACACAATCTACAGAAGTTGTTCCTTACAGTGCTGAGGTCATTAGCAGTGCTTTAGCACTCTTTAAATAAAAGATTATCAAAGTTACCTGCATATTGCTGGGTCAGAACTTGAAAAACCAGGCAGCTCCCATATGCAAATTTCAGAGCCAAAATCCTAGATAATGTCTTAGATGTGTTATGAGTTCTCCTGCCATATAACTTGTTATTAAAACTGGCCTTGTGAAAGCACATACAAATTCATGTAAGAGTAGATGCTGATGACTAAAACCAAAATCCACATTCTATTTTCTTTCATGGCAAACTGTGTAAGGTTACTGGTCATGAAAAGTATTGCATTGGCATCCCCAGGCACAACAGATGGTGTTGAAAACATAATCTACCCTGACCTCGAAGGTTCAGTTCTGTGCACGACAGGGGAACCCAGACTCTGTGCTCTGCTTTTTCATGGCACTTGGCTTTAGAAAGTTTGTCCGTATTTCACATCTCTGCTTGTGACACCTAATAGTAAACTGAGAATTAAACCTAAGGAAGAGCAAAGAAAATCCTCATCAAAGGGCTTTAGCTTGAAGCATAGAATAAACCTACTTGTGGCAAGCAACCAAGAGGAAAGTACTGCTGCTTCCTAAAAGTCCTAGTTCATACTGAGTGCAAGGCTAAAGCATCTCTGAGACAGTTTTGTAGATTTTGTGTATTTCTAGCACTGTTTTGCTACCACTCTAAAAATCCCCAAACCCTGGGCCATCCATACACCCTCCAACTGCCCCAACTCTCCCCCTCACCCAAAATAACCCAACTCACAGCAAAACTACCCCAGCTATACAAACAACCTCCTTCTCAAGCTCAACTTTCTCCGGCCATACCAACAGAAAATCATGTTTTAATCTTTAAGCAACACAAAACTTGATAAAAACTCTTTCTTTATTTCGCCTCTCACACAAGTAATCAGTGGAATGGAGCTCACCCTTTGAGTAACAGAGCTTCAATCACCAGTCCAAAAGGAACTGTTCATCTGTACTCTCTGTTGAACTACAGGCATCTAACCAGTGTAAGTGCATGCTTACTATCAAGAATAAAATATGTGTTGTGCAGGTTAGGCACAGAGCCACTGAAAATTATACAATTTATGTCTCAATGCAGCCATAATCTTAAAAAATGTCCTTACACTTGTGCTTCTGCAGAGTCAGGATCTCTAAATCCAAATAGCACTGTCTGATACTAAGTACCCTCTAGACAGGTTAGCTCTAATGTTCAGTGTCTCAGTATTTTTACCCTATTGCTCATCTGACACATAGTTTAATGAAACGAAATTACAATAAAAAAAGATAATTAAAGCACACAAACTATAGCAACATTTGTTAAGAGAAAAGATGATGGCAAAGCCAAATCAAAGACCAATGCACATGCACATGGGCACAAAATAGTTTTTAGGGGAAGATGAACCTTAACTAAGATACTCCCATAGGCCTTCTTTCAAGTAAAGAGGAAAACATACAAGTTTTAAAACACTCATTATTCACAGAAAATTCAGAAACACCTTCTTATGCACCTTCATTTTGCAAATCCCAGTTCTGTCTACCAATCTACAAATTTAAAAAAAATCAAGTCTCTCAGCATGATTTGTACACATATACAATCTCTGGCTTGGTCAAATCAGACTAGTACATGAGCCTTGGACCTCCAGGGAGCCTTCACTCATGTGTACAGTCCTAAGACAGAGTCTGGACTTCGGAGAGCATCAGCACCACATATCCTTGTGGAAGTAATTCTTAAGCAAAACAAACTATCCATTTTGGCCAGCCCAGTTTAAAGACTCAAGCACCAGAATCTTTTCAGGCACTTCCTGGAATGTGGCTGACTTTTTAGTACATTCACCTCTACTGGAGCATTACAAGAAAGTGGTAGAAGAAAAGTCAGAGACAGGATTGTCAAGCATCTCAAGTGTTTAGAGAGGTCCTTGCCCAAAAAAAGATAAATCAGGGAAAAAATTTAATGAAGGTATTTAAAAGCAATCTCCCTTACTGCTTTTGTGCTCAGGAGGCTGGGAGGGACAGAGCAAGCGTATTGCAAGTGCTTTCATTCACTGCTTGTGACCTGTTGAGCTTCCACTTCTGAGTGACAGAACCTGTGTGCAGATACTGCAGCTGCACATCATGCAGGTTCACCTTCTGCAACAGCCTCAGCAGGCTAAGTATTTCTTTTATTCCCCCAGTGAACTTGCTGCCTTGAGCACTTCTTAAAATTTATTTCATTTCTTCTACTCTTAAAAGACAAACAGGAAGGTTTGTCAGCAATTTACTCTGGAGATAGAGGGGTAAGGGAAGTGGGCTGTTAACACTTTATAGGCGGAGTGCACTGGAGTGTACCATGATGGACAGAAAAACCATTTGTAAATTTGTACTTTGTCGTACTTTTTGTTAAGAGGTTGTTGTGAGGCAGATGGGAGAAAGGCTGCATGTTAAACTCACAGTGCCTGCTCCACACTTGCTAGCTGGGATCCTCTGGAAGCAAAGGAAATTGAGGTTAAGGAGGAATCACAAAGCAAATTCTTCTGCAAAAGATCTCTGTAGTGCAAGATTGAGGAGGCAGTGAGACACAGCAAGCAGAGACCTCACGATCCCACAGCAGTGTTGGAAACTCCTCCAAGGAGCAAGGGGCCTCCTCTCAGCCAGAAGCAGAGCCATAAATCAATCTTGGGTAACAAGGGAAAGAAAGAGAACTTCTATGGACTCAGCTGAGGTTATGTCAAATTTGTGTAGATGGGGAAGCCAGAGAAAGCATGAGTGTGGAAAGAGACTTCACCTCACCAGGAAGAAGGGCTGTTTTTGCTTTGATTTTCAGATTGAAGATTATCTCATTCCAGTTTAGTTTCCTTCTGACAAAACAGACTGAGATTCTTTTGTTTGCCCTTGCATATGCGGCACCTGATATGCAGCAAAGCCCAAGTGGAGATGCACACCCATGCAGGGACAGGTCTTAGATGCACTGCTTGCAGAAGGAGATGCTCCTGCAGGTCATGACTCAGACCAACCTCATTCTTATCACTCTCATTTGGCCCCAGAGAGGCCATTTACACAGAGCTTTATTCCAGACTTAAGCTTTCTCTTTTGTTGCAGCAGTCTTACTTTCCTGTTTGTGCTTTCTCCTGCCCCAAAGACACTGGCTCAGCTCCTGTGGCATGTGCACACTTGGGGGACAGAACCATTCATCACCGTCAGGAGACGTGCTGTACACAGCAGGTCAGCTCTCACCTCCTGCTGCTCCTGCAGCGAGGGCTGCAAATCTTGAAAAGATGCATAACATGCACATTGCAAACAGCCATTCATCATCGCAGAGCTGTGCCCCAGACACTCAGGCACAGCCCAGCAAGCTGCTCAAGTTGTGTGCACCAACGAGGCACGTCCCCTCCCGCTCCCTGCCACTTTGCAGCAAGAGACAAGAGCACAGACACAGACAGCAAGGCAGGTAACTGCAGATGATAGTTTCTGCTACAAAAATTATATCCTCTCTCTCTCCTCCAGAAAGGCCCAGTGCTGCAAAGGTGCCCCATAATCATTAAATTATGAAAATGTAAGTTGCTGGAAGGAAATTAATACCAGGCATGACTAGGGAAAAGGTTGCTTTCTCGTGAAGTAATTATGAAATTAAAATTTGATCTCTCCCTGGCGATTGTACAAAGGATACGGCTGAGGTCTCAAACACAACAATACAGGCAGGATTTCAGCAGAAGAAACACAGAATGTTTCACTAGACAAAAAAGCTCAATTTAAAAAAAAAACTGGGGAAAGGATGACTTTTTGTAAATTACATGATTTTGGCTAAAAGGTGCAATCAAGCAGGTTAGAGTACAAGGTTTGCAGACTTCTAATTACTTTTTTACAAGTTGGTTTCAAGCTGTTAGGAAATGCAGCTTATCTGAAGAAGACTAATAATGCTAAGCTAATTAGACCCACAGGCATTAGCCAGCAGATAAATTCAGGCCAAAAAGAGGGACACTGTCGCTTTAAATACTGCCTTGGGATCGGTGGAAAAGCTAATGAGGAGTGTCAGTTGGGGCTGTTTTATTAGGTAGTTCTCTAGAGACTATAGCCTGAGGTTTCTGTAGCAGGGCTTCTGTGCTTGATTCAATAAATCAATTTATATTAAAGGAGGGTGCAGCACAGGTGCCAGCTCCATAAAGCATTTCTGTGGCATTTCTCAATCTGGTCAGGCACTCCTTGGGCAGGCTACCTGAATGTGCTGTCAAAGGACATTGAGCCCAGCAATAAAGAGTAAGATAGCGGCCACATTGGCAATATTTGTTCAAATCAGCTCACACATTACCAAGCAAAACATGTACATTGGCTCTCACCGGGGTATTCTGGATCCCCAATAAGTGATTAATGAGAGCCTGGTTTTTGTGAGCTGGAGTCTGAACCGCAGACGGCAAGGCGGGCTGCACAATGAAAGCAAAAGGCATCCATCTCAAACAAAATAAAACGGCTTGAAAAGTGAAGTTGCTTTTTTAATCAGATGCTTAGAGGCTGAAAGACATTCCCTGTTGGAAAGAAAAGGGCAAGTACAGAGCACGCTGGCAGCTTTCCAGGCAGTGGACAATATTGACTCTAGAATAAAATGGGTTTTGCTTAGCGCTCGCCTCAGGGCACCAGTCTCCTGGCTTCGGAATAAATCATGCAGGCGGGCGATTCCCCAGCACGGGCTGACCCTCGGGGGCTGACCCCATGTGTCACAGCATCCCCTCACCAGACACATGGACACGGAGCTGGCAAGGGCTCCACTGCTGCTGCAAAGATGGCACTATCAGAGACAGTGCCCAATGCCCCCGTTCGCTGCCGCCTTGGGCTTCACCCATAGTGTGTGGTGGGCACTACACTGCCTGAGACCATTTCTGATGGGGTGCAGCTCAGCTCTGCCTCTCCTGGAGGGCAAAGGAAGAAACAAACAAATAGGTCAAAAACCGTACTTGTTATCTAGGTCTCTTTCGCCATGCTAAAATCAAGTCAAAAAGCTGAAGTTGTGATCTGGAAAAAAGCCTTTAAAAAACTCCACTTCAATGCAAGCAGCAGAAAAGCCACTGTTTTTGTTCCAGGGAGGAGCAAAAAATTAATTTTGAAACCACCAAAGTTGATGCCAACTGGTAGTGCCTTCTGGATGCCTTTGGTTAAGCACAGTGCTGTACAGCTCCTCCAGCCCCACAGAAGGCTGAGAGGGGAACTCTGGAAGGAGCCACAGTGAAGGACACAACCAGTCAGAAATCCAGGTTTGGGAACGTCCTAGGATATAGTCAAAGCAAAGTACTTGAAAATTGTTCACACTGGATGTACACGTGAAGGAAATCTGCCCGACTGCGTCTTAACTTTAAATCAAAGGCAGAGACAGAGAACACGAATTCTGTGCAGTCCTTTATAGGAGTAGCTATCACCAGGTCTGCTGTTTTCCTCCCTATATTTCCACTTCAGGTTACTTGCCCCCCTTTTTAGCACTGACCACTCTCTGCTTACATGGTCTCTGAGTCTTTCCTGATGCTTCTGTTGCCAGGACTTGTCAAAGCCACCAGGACATCTCTCTCCAACATAACTTTAACCTCTGCAAGGCATGGGCTTGAAAACTCCAGTCCAGAGACCCAGCTGTGAAAGACTGTCAGTTACACAGATATCTGCCAGCAAATTATGGCTTGAGACAGCTCAAAAGCTTGTTCAGCAGGACACACTGCTCTTAAGATGCCTTGCCAGCTACATTACACGTTTTGTGATCATTGTTCAACCACAACGCACGTGGGGCAAGGGTGCAGGAAGGGCAGCTCATGGTCAGCTCCCACCAGTGTGGGATTTACTTTAGGTATATTTAATACAGCATGATTTCAATTGCCACTGCAAAGAAAGGAGAAAGGGTAGGAGAGCTGGAGTGAGAAGGGAAAGGCTGGTCTCAAAGCAGTTACAGGCAGCCTGGACTAGTGATGCGGTACACATTGCTGGATCAGTGGTTGTCCTAATGCTGTGGGGAAACTTGGCAGCTGTGCTACCCGCTGTGGGCTGTGGAGACAAAGCCAGTGTGGAAACTTCACATGAAGAAAAAAAAAAGAAAGAAAAAGAAGAAAGAAAAAATAAAGGGCCAAATGCATTATAACAGACCCAAAGACAATAATCTTTTGTAATCCAAACAAGCTGGGCAAGCCAAGCCATTGTTGAGAATCTGAAAAGCTCTGGAGCAAAGGAGGAAGATAAAAATGAAAAAAAGTCATGCAGCTTCTAATAGAAAACACAAAAAGTATCCTGAATTGTAAAATAAAACAGTTTGTTTTCCTGAGGAAACATCAAAGCAAAGAGTGTTCTACATTCTCTCACTAAAGGATTAAGTGTAAGAATGGCTGTTTCTTCCTAATATCACCAGCATCTCTCTACATATATGTGCAAATGTCAACACACAGTGAGGTTAATGACCAAAAAACAATTCACACAGTTGATCACCTGCATTGCATGTGATAAAAGGTCAGCAGCATTTTAGTGTATCAAGCTCTGGCTGGCCAAAGCGCCATCTGATATTTTCTAGAAAAGGAATATATATGCTAATTTATTCTCCATGATAGATAGTGTCCTTAGAAACAAATGCAAAACAGACATGTCCTCGGCCACTCTGTCCTGATGCATCAGTTGAATTCAGGAATTAGAAAGGAAAGAAAATAGAAGCAAAATCGTTGAAGTGGAAAACAGCCACTAAGAAACCTCTGTCACTTCAAACCATCACCTCTGAGGGCCCACCAAACTGGAAATCTGATATCTTGTCCACAATCACAATCATTAAAATTGACCCAGACTTTTAGATAAGCAGAAACTGACTGCTTCTCCTCTGCCTAGGAGATCACTGCACACAATTCAAAGGATAACAAACAGCATGGGCGAAACCTTGCAAAAAGAAATGGATTCTCATTTAGAAGGGCTCTGTTTTACACATATGTATGGCAATAGAGCAATTTCCTCATCATTTTATTGTCCTGAGGCAACCAAACAAAGAGGTAACTGATGCAGTAGTTGTGCAATATGGAGTAGTTAAAAGCTTCCAATTTTTTTATTAGGACAAAAGTGTAAGCCCCATTTTTCAATTCCATCCAGAAGTCAAAAGGAACAGCAGGGAGAGGTAGCCTCATCACAGTCTCCACATGCTTCTGCTTGGCACAGGCCACCTTTCTCTGGGACAATACTGTGATGAATTCAGACTTGAATTTTCAAGTCACAGTTCAAGCATTTATTCCAGAATAACTGCTTACAGCTAAGCATATTTGTACTGAACTGGTGACAATTTTTGCATTGACAATATTAGGACCTCTAACTGGATCAACATGTGTCCTAGACTTCAGGAAATTCAGAAAAATTAACCGGAAAATAACTGTCTTCTCCTCCCTGCTATATGGTAGAGCTATGAAAATACTGAAAAGGAACACATTGAACCAAATCTGCCAGTTTGGCTTACCAAAGCTCTTCTACCTTACTCCTTATTCTACATTTAGAATTTCTCTTCATTTTTCTAATGCCAAACAGTATTAACTATGTGATAGCTCTTTTGGATAAGGTAAAATGCTATGCACACATTCAAAAGTGAGGTAGAAATGAATATAGAGAATTATCTCTTCACTTAACTTTTAAACTTTCCATTGCTGTACAAATCTCAACATTCTGTTGGTGATTTGGACTGGAAAAAATACTGTAGTAAGCAAAACTTCTACTGAGTTTTTTGACATTTCATTTGGAACCTCTAGTGTGCATAAATAGTTATTTTTTCCTCTTCATGCTTTACTTTGTATTTATCAATACCAAATTTGATCATTGTGATGCCCATTTGCATTAATCACTTAATTCTTTGCAGTACCTCATGGTCATTCTTGTTTAATAGGAAAAGAGCTGTAGCGTCACCTGCCAATGCTCAACTTCAACCATTCCAACTTCATTTCCTTTCCAGACCACTAACCAACCAGGAAAATGCAAAACAGCTCCCATGAACCTGAAGAAACCCTCTTTGCCTTCCAACCATGATGACAGAAGTCTGTTCTTGCCCTCCTCTCAGGAAGTTCCTGGCCTATGATACTTCCGTAGCTCTCCCCCACACGTTTTTCCTCCCAATTGGCATGTCACATCTTGAAAAAGAGCTTTTGGAAGTCTACATGAAACCATTCTTTACTGGTGCCTCCAGAGACATCTGGGAGTTTAAGAAAAAACCCTTCTTTTGCAGAAATTGGGAGACTGTCTCATGATCTTCCAAATGTTTTGCTGTCTAAGTCCTCAGTTGATCCAATGTTCTCATTCTGTTCCTATTCTTTTGCTCATGCCTGTAGCCTTTTTAAAATGTGAAGTCATCATTCTCAGGGTGAAACTGCATATTCTACTAGCAGCTGTTCAAGATGACAGACAATGATGGTTATCCTCAGATTTACATGTTCTGCACAAACACTTCAGATTATATTAAACTTAGATCATTATTCCGCCATTAAAACATCATTATATTTATGGTCCATAAAGCATAGAACAAATCAAAAGTTATGTAGAGCTGTAGTTGTATGTGAGCATCCAAGCTTCCAAAACTAAAACAGGCTTTCTTTTTAACCCCTCTGTTCTTCCTTTTCTTGAAAGGACATTTACTACAGATGCTAAAACACAAATGCCATGGAAATGAAGACTATTTGCATATATTGGGCTTTTGCCTTTTAGGTCACACACAGAACGCACAACAGCAAAGATAGGGCTTCTCCAAGGAGCCTCTTGAACCAACAAAACACAATGAAGATATTTAGCCAGAAACAAAAAAACCCCACATCATTCTTTCTGTCTTCACTTCTTTGAGTCCATGCTGTTCATTGAAGTCCTTTCATTTTAGGTTGGTTGTGTTCAGACAAGCCTATGTCTAAAACAATTCCTCAAGGGATAGCCAAATCAAGGGCCAGCTGCAGCAGAGTAGGGGAGGCAGCTCTTCCCTTCTGCAAGCTTTCCTCGGCATGTGAAGGCATGATGGCCCAATGTCTTGGTTTAAAAGACAAATGTCTAACTCACTGATCCAGAATTTATAAAAAGCTACTTCCAAGATAGCAAAATTGTTTAGCTTTCAGAAAGATCCCCTGGCACGCACATCTCCACCTTTATATGCCTGCTCTGCTTTCAATGCTCACACGTTAAAATGAACTCTCTGGAGGGAGGTCAACTTATTTAAAACATTATTTTCTAGAAGAACAATGCATCTGAAGGAAGGAAATGCCTTTTCTTTTAGTATGCAGGGGTACACCTCCATGTTTGATGCAGTTTATACTAATCAAACATAGGTACAAAGCAGGCATTGGTTGGGGAGAAGGCTGACCCCATGCTGAGAAGGACACATTCTTACCAGCCAGTCATGTTGAAGTCACGGTACAGCATCCTCTTTCCAACTTCCTTGCGCTGCACCCTCCGTGGAAACTCTAAATGTGTGAATTCATTTCCCAGCAAGTGGGGCTGCATGTAAGCCTGCGGGCAGAAATCAAACCACAGATACCACATATAACAAGACATCATCTATTTTTAATGAGACAGTATTACCATCCCTTCCTGGTCCCTTCCCACACAAATTCCACCCTCTCCTCTACCCTTTTTTTTAAATAAGGAAGATGATGTCCTCCATTTCAGCAAACAATGCACATACACCATTTCTGACCCTGCCTGATATCCAGCAGCAGCCTTATAGGGAGCAGTCCTCTTGCCATCAAAATCCTCCATTTCTTCTCCCTGCTCCTCAAGTTTTGGGATCTCTAACTACACTTCATCCACTGACCCTGAAGGAGTCTGCAAAGCTTTGCAAAACAGAACACATGCCCTTTGTAAGTCAGCAAGAGAGAAAGGAATGATCAAATACAAAGCCATGGAGAGACTTGGAGGGGTGAGTGTGCAGTGAAGCTCAAGCTTTTTGACTCCCAGTTCAGCTATACCAACAACACAGAAAACCTAACATTGCTACCACACTTTATTGTCACCATCTCGAGAAAAATACACCCCATCACACATGACACTGCAAATAAACACAAGTCACAGAGCAATTTATTTTCTTGTTTTTGAAAAACTACTTCCTTCATGCAAAATAGACTTCTAGGAAAGTAGCAGGAGTTTTGTGTCACAACTGCAACTAAGGTCTTTGATGGTTTTAATGTTCAAATACTGCTCATGTCCTTTCTGGTGCACTGCTCTCCGGATGCTGGGAGGCCTCTTTGCCAGAATTGTGCCTCTGGCTCATGCTCTCCAAAGCTGACCATAGTGAAGAGCGTTGCAAGGCTCTTCCTCCACTGTGTAAATTTTTGGATTGAATTTAGACACAGATCACTTGACATGATAGGTTAATCCTAAACATACTCTATTTCTTCTTTCTGAAATAAATCTCACTCCTTTTTCTTTAGTACTCAAATAAACAAGCCTTTCTCTCCGCCTCCGCAAAGCTGCCTTGTGAGCAAACTCTTATGAAAGACACAGTCAAATTGGCGAGGGAACTGAAAAAAGTTGCATTTCTTAACCTTTTTGCAGATAACTCTTTTTCCTTATCCAGCCAGTTAAGGCAATAAAGTCTGTCTTATCTTCAGCAGCAGCTGCCATCAAGGGAGATGAAATGAGCAGGGGTTTAGATTGTGTGTATGTCATAAATCTAGTGCTCATCAAAGGTAAGCAGCAGGAAGCACTGGAAGCCCTTATTGATCTACCTGGCATCTGTCATGCAGATAGTTCACAATAAAATATTTCCTGCATTTAAGAGTTGAGCCTGCTCCCACTCAATTTAATAGGAGCTCTATCAGGCTCAGCACATCACAACACTAACTTTGTATCAGCTTGTCCCTGTTCCCATCACCAGACATTCTTCCAGAAAACACCTCAAGCTTGGTTGAAACAGGACTGAGGAAGGTTGCTGTGTGTAGCCAACAAGACTGGATTCTGCCTTCAAGAGGTGGATTTCAAGCACACAAGTGTGATCTTGACATCATGATCCCTTCCTGGAACAGGAACTCCATCAAATTATCTCTGTGTACAGTTAAGGTAATTACATTTTTTTTCCTTCAGTCTACAGTCAGCCAAGGTCCCCTTCTCCACCCAAATATTGTTGTCAAGGACCCTCTAATCGGATCTCTCTCCTCATTACAAAAATGGTTGAGAAGCACTAGTGACTTTTGAGAGGTTCAGCAGTATTAGTCCACATGCGGCTTTTCATACTTACAGAACTCTAGAATTTCTTCATTTACAAGTACATATAAGCTTTTTATTTAATTTATTTTTTATTCCAGTTACAAAAAAGATGGAAAATGCCGAATGATTTGATGTATCGCAACATATGAATGATATTTGTTGTTTGTATGATAACAAAGAGCTGGATTGTTTTTGGTATTTTTAAAATCTTTTCTGGTCTATGATATTGTAAACAATAAAGTCAGTCTGCTTTGAAAGTGCAATTTAGTTCACTTTTAAAAATGCACAGCCTACCTTGATTAAAACATTACAAAACACTACTAGCTAAAGACTGTTGCCTGCCTACAAAACAAGGTCATACTTAAAGAAAGAAACCATCACACCATCAAAATGAAGTTATCTAACCTTCAGATTGTGAGATTACTAGTCTGAATCAGAGGTTCAGAAGAAAAACATTACAGGCTTTTAGCATTTCTTCACTTAAAAACAAGAATTTCCTTTATTGAAAAGGTAAAGCAATCAGGAGAGACTGCATTGCATAAAGATTTACTCAGATGGAAAGTCTGAGGTCACAACTGAAATGAGATTAATAAAGCTGGCACAGTTACCAGTGGACTGCTAATGTTCAAATAAGACTTCTCTTCTGCAGCCAGGCCTCAATCCTTGATTTACAATCCAGGGATCTTAACTTGATTCTAATATTTTTGGCATCAGTGAAACAGAGGGAAAAGAGCAATTTGGAAGCTTCTGGTGTCTGTGATCTGAATTCTTATGAGAAGAAATTTTTGTTGTGTTTTGCTTTATTTTTTAATTTTCCATATTTTTTACTTTCTTTTAAACAGTTACTTTTGATGCTTCACTGGTAATCCTACAGAGAGAAGAATGTTCTACTATAAAATTCTGCTACAAGTTCCAGTTGGGTTTGTTGAGAACTGTTCTCCATGTATACAAGGCAGGACTCTTCTCTCCACCTCAAAAAAACCATGCTGGGCAGCAGAACCAGAAAATAAATAAAAAGCAACACTTTAAAAATCTACAGATCTTTCAAACAGATACACAAGCAGAACCATGAAATCCTCTCAAGTGATCAAACAAGAAACAAAAATGGTAAGTGAACTAACTGCCAAAATTTCACCTGTGATGACGCAACGTATTTTCCATTTTTTAATTCGTTTAGTCTTGATTTGCAAGAACCTCAGATCAGAAACACCACTCAGAGAACCTGAAATTTAATACAGTGTGGCTATCAAATACTTCCTATATCCTTGCAAGGTATGTTCAGACAACATTTTTATTCTGTGTTATGGAACTAGAATATTTTTCGTATTTTCTTTTTCAGAAGCTATTAGAGCTTTTTGGCATAAATCTGGCATAGTCTACATCACGTGTTTTTGGTACTCTGCCATTTTATGGTTTATTTTGTGGCTGGATGTATTGCATTCAAAATTAGTTGTTTAAAATGGAGTTCAGTCAAGGAAATATTAGTCATAGTTCTTTAAGAAGGCCATTTACTTCCTGCTGTGTTTCCTGGTGATTAGAAAAGCAAACATGAAATTAAGATAAACCTAGATTTACACACTAGCATGCCAGTTAATTAGGTGGCAGGAAACATTGCATGTATCTTATCTGTACCTCAGTAAGGCCTGCCAATGCCTTTTCCAGCTCCTTCAGTAGGCAGGCACTGCACTGGAAAGTCACTGGCACTAGTGGTTTCATTGTATTCTGTGCTACTTTCAGAATTGCTGCTTTCCCCTACACCAGGCTATATCTTACAACTTTATACTTTTATCATATTGTGTCATTTTCTCCAAAATAATATTCTACTATATGGGACTACTGCTCACAACAGCAGGCACAGCCCAATGCACCCAGAAGTTTTGCAAATGACTCAGCCATTATCATAGGAACACATTTAAACCAAAGAGAGATTAAAATTAAAGGATGTGGTGGTAAAAGGAAGAAGAATAGAAGCCAAATCCATCTCTTGATTGGTCTCTCATCTTGTGAAAGGCCAGGACCCCTTCCATGGAACCACACATCTCTTCTACCACAGCACCATCCACTGTGTCAGATGGATGAAGCAATCCTACGCTGGGCAATACAGGGAGCCACAAATTGTAAGAGAATTACATCTTGACTGACTTGTAATTGAAGTGCTGACTTGATATTTAGCAGATCTAGGTGCATTTCCTCTTCAGGCTCGGGTTCTGCAGCCATCCTTCACCAGGTGAGTTAGTGTCACTTTTATCCTCACCTGAGCAACAAAATAAGAATAGATCCCCTTTGAACCCATGTCTATCTGGCTCATGAACCTTTGTTTGAATGGTGGCAAACACAAAGAGCACCCATGGTCACTGTCACTGGTGGCCACCCAGTCTCTACTAGCAGCGACATCCACACTGGCAGCAGTGGTGCACCATTTCTGGCGAACTTTTGAGGGGCTATTGGCTGCAGACATGAAGATGCTACACACACCACGCTGACCTCACGTGACATCTCGAAAGTGCAACTTTAGTAACTAATAGAAACTCACCCATCTGCAGTATGCTCAATTCATCATTAATTTTAAACACATTTTCCAAGGGAAAGTGTAACAAAATCTATCCTATTTACTGTTGCAATTTAGACTATCAAGAGTGAAATTAATAGTCTCCTCAGAAGATGAAAGAAAAATTGCTTCTGGCTGTCATTGCCTGCACAACTGCCAAATGTACCAGAGCAGTTCCCAGTAAATACTGGATTTTTTTTCCTTCAAGATACACTGATACGGAAAGTCAGGACTTTTCCCAAGCGCTGTGTGGAGCTCTCCTGCTACAGTGCTAAAAACAAAAGAGACACAGAAATTCAGAAGAAAAGGAGGCTTTTGAATGCTCACCAGTGGAGGGGAAGCAGCTCAATGCACTGGACCTCTACAGAAGCCAAGGGACCAAGGGAATACTGGTGCAAAGCTTTCACACTTTACATCTTAAGAAGTGCACTCTGACTGAAGAATTCATTGCCTTCTGCAATACTCTCACAAGTTGCCTGACACAGAAGTCTGTCTCTGCCATACAGCCTGCCGGAAGTCTGCAGCTGAATGCTGCCCGCCCACTGCCCTCCTATGGAGTGATGACCAGGCTCAGAGCTGCTTCAAAGTCAGAACAACTGGATAGACAACTTGTTCTGTTTTAGGCTTCCATGCCAGACGCCTACCACCAAGGCCATTTGTGGATGCATGGCAATAAACCTGCCAGGACAGTAAAAACATTTGCTCCCCTCTTCTCTCAGTTACTCAATCAGTACTAGATGAAGCACAGTTTTGTCTAAGACTAGACTGGAGGACTTCATATAAAGATACTCATTATCCCATGGATTTCTTTCCACACAGAAATTAAGGCTCAGAAAACAGGGCCTAAACCTGTGTGACTGAAGCAATCAACAGGCACTAAAGGTAGAGGGAAGCTCCTTCATCCTGACTGCACCAACAGTGTCTGCTGCACAGGGAACAGCCTGCAGGCTGTAAATCCATACCTTCCCTTTGCTTGTGCAGTAACTTCCTCACAGTGAACAGTTTCTCTGCATTTACCAAGTAAAATATTAATGCTAAAGTGATTAAGCGATTTTCTTCCTATTGTGCAGGAAGAGCAGTGCAACATGTTTGAAACAAAGAAACTCAGCTTTAACTGCAAATAAGAAAATAGACACAAAGTAAATAACTTTCAGACAGGAACAAGAGACTAGAGATGTTGACCATAGAAAAATAGACTGATAGCAGAACCTGGGGACAGACAAGTGAGTAAGAGGAATTATTTGGGATCTAATCAGCAAGACAGATGCAAACTTTGGAGTGTAATGCTTATGCCAACCTTGCAAGAAATTTAGGGTCTTTTTCTTTTTATTTTATTTAAACATGAGAGTAAAAATCTTACTTAGGGAATGTTATGTTTGAAATGATCTGTAATTTTGTTTCACGCTCTTGCTGCCTTGCATGTATTCTCTTTGAACATGATACCCATAGACCTGGCGTATTTGTTACATATAGAATTGAAATAGGCAAACAAAGGTAAAGGAATTTTCCACAGGAAACAGCAGAAATGCTTTTCAGATCAGCTATTGGTTTCAAATAAAAGCCAGAAAGGACATCAAAAGAGAAAAAAAAACCTTGTAGGCAATGTTTTATCTCATTTTTCCTACAGAAGTAGCAGACTCCCTAGATACTAAAGATGCTTTTTATTTTAGAGGCAAACAAATTATTTTAAATGTAACTGAACTGTAAATATTTATTAGGCGTCTTTTCCATTTGGTTCTCTGAATATGAATAGTCTCAAAGCAGTATTTCCTCTGAAATTTTCAGCTTCAAGCCAATGAATCTGACTGAAAAAAAATTAAATGTGACAATTGAGGAAACACAATTTTTTCTTTAAAACCTTCCACCACCACTTTTCAAACACTGGCGTTTTGTCTAGTTTCAAACTGCAGTGCTTGGCCCAGGCTGAAAATAGAAGATACCTTGAGACCTGGAAACACCACAAGCCTTGGCCTGCAAGGCTGAGAGTGAGCCTGCCTTGGCTGAAGCTTAAATTTCTAAAAGGAAAAAGCAGGAGACCAGAAGAAGCACAAAGGAAATCTCTCAGCCATGTTAGGAATGACATTTTGACAAACAACTAATTGATATCAACCAACTGATCTGTCCATTGATGAAAACCTTAAAAAGTAACAGGATGGTTTGTATGAAAAATAACACCATACATTTTGACTTATATTACTCAGGCAGCTTATCAGCCAACACGGCTTGGTCTATAAAGCATCCCATGTGTCCTCAGCTAGTCACCCTGTCCCAGCTTTATGGGTGCTGGCACAGTAAATAAATCTAGTCTTTGATCACTCATCCTATCCTGCAGCTACTAATGTTCACTGAGATCACCTCTAAGCTGGATATCTTTCCCTTGATGGAAATACTACCAGCATATTGTTAGAGTAAATTAATCAAACTCTGCAATATCATTCACATACAAACAAAGAGCAGTCTGTGGTATTTTATACTGTCATACAGCAAGCACTGGGAAGGATTGAAATACATCTGTGGCTCATTAGCTCTATGTCTGAGCTCTCAAAATCCAACACCAATGAGCTGCTGAAGGGTCTGCAGCTGAACAAGGTACACAAGCACAGCCATGCTAATCAATGGCCTTTGCCGAAGAGGTAATACTCTTTTCACTGAGATTTGCACCACCAGGATTTTCTCCACATTTGCTGATGGCTTAAAGACATATATGATCAGTCACTGGTGTTCAGTGGACACATCATCCTTCACTAAGCCACAGTAACTTGCAGAATTTCTCTGAGCCTTAGATATTACTGGGCAATGCTTGTCATCAGCAGCACCTGATTCAGTCCTCAGGTCTCTTACCAGATACTGAAGTCGCTGGCGTTCAGTCTCTGGAGTGAATTCTGAAGACATTGGAATGACTTCACCATTTCGGATTATTATAGCCCTATAAAAGTAATAAAACATCATCAGCACAAAAATACCCCCAAAAAGACCCAAACAAAAAAACCAACTCCCCCCCAAAAAAACCAACCAGAAAACCACATGGTACAGTCACACTCTTATTCTCTTCAGAATCGCAGTCAAACAAAGCCATTTCTTTTCTACCGAGGTAGTCAGCAGAACAGGATAATTCCTGTTCTGCATCCTTTAGGCTGGCTAAGGAAGTATACTTGTATAAGTCAAATTCATTTCAGAGCTCACAAAAACATCCAAGCAACAAAGGCAAGAGTTATTTCAACTGATATCTACAGGGTATCTTTACTAAGTGCAATGCAGACACCCAGAGGAGAGGCTGCAGAATCACTGATTGTAGAACAACTCTTTGCAGGTTTTAATACCAGTTGTGGCTGACTCTGTCTAAACTACTGGCTTCAAATGACTCATCCAAGCACTTTCCAATTATTGATTGGTCATATGTCATGTCAGAACATTTCTACTCCAACAGCAAATGGAAATAGCAAAGCAAATCCTATTTAACACAAATTTAACTAGTTACCTGCTGAAAGATGGCATGTAATGGAATGACTGTAGGTTAGCCAGGAGATTTCACACACACTTCTGCAAATGGCAGAGAGAAAATTTTCTCAAAGCCCTGCCTGTTGCCTCTTAACAATCTGCTATGCTGCACACAAATACGGTCCAATCTTTCCCTGGTGTAATGCCACTGGCTAGAACACAAATCACAGGAGGGAAGAATTTAGCCAATTGCATTCTACTGCATTCTACATTAATGTATTCACTCACAGAACTATGTTCCTTTATCTTTCCATTATGTAGGCAGCTCTGTAAGTAGAGCAATGCCTGGCACTTTTGAAGAGCTTGATAAACTATGTATCATCCCAAAGACTTTAATGCCTTTTGTGGAACTGTTTCTCAGCCATCAGTAGATTAATTCAGTGTTTGGACAGTAGCAGTGTACCAGCTCTCCTCTTGAATTTAGACAGAATTTGGTGTAGCTAAAAAAGGTATTTGCCACTTGGATTCCAGTTTCTCTATGTTTTAAATGGTCCAATTTCTGTGATGTTTTCACCCCACTGATGTCCTACTTATGAGCTAGCTTACTTCCCTTGATAATTTGATAGATTTGCTGTCATTGCTTCTATGCCAGGTGTTCTGATGGCACTACAGCGCAACCAACAAATATGGCAGGCACACAAAGACTAAAAACTTAAACTTCTAAATTCAAAACACAGGCATCTTAAGAAAACCAACTCAGGTACAAATGTGAATTTCTAAACGTAGCGGCATTGGATAGATTTCCAAGTCTTGTGGATAGGTGATTGGACTAAAATTGTCTCCAAATTGTCATCTGCTATTGCTAGTATGCAAAAGGCAGCAGCATTATATATGAATAAATGAACTGTTCACATTTCTGAGATTCATGTGGCAAAGAGCAGATAGGTTCAGGATGGTACAACAATGGGAGATATGGGAAGAAGCTCTGGAATGAGGGGAAAACTGCTTTGCTTTGAAAGGTAACAAATTTACTGTTCTTAGACTTCCAGCACTTTCTTGCCAATAATCCTGTGTAGAAATCAGAGGTGGCAAGTGTGCAACCTACATACTGAAGGTTCCCACTGGCCCTTAATTAAAACCAATATTGTGTACTTGAGACAGACATGGTAGTTGCAACTCTTTAATTTCCTAAAAAAATTTGTGCATAATTTTTGACAGCTTTTTTTCTCCTTTAGAGAATCTAACTACATTACAGGCTTACAAAAATGCCTATCCAATTAAATATAATAAAAGTTTGCTGAAAATTTTTCTTTTGCATTTCTGAGACAGTAATTTAAATATGAATTAAGAACTCTACCACCTCTCTTCTGCAACAACATCTTTGCTTATATTTTTGCAATTCCTAAGGTATTCAGCTTTGAATCAGATTAATTTACTCAGACAGTGAACATTTTATATAACTTTTTTATATGTTATTTGATTCAGTTGAGTAGGCCTCCACTTAAGGGGTCTGTGGGTTTAGTGCAGCATATGTACTCTGGCAACAGTCTAGACTAGACTGATCAAAGGAGCTGATCAGACACTAACCAAATTTTACACACTAGTTTAAGTGAGTCATAAGGGATTTTCTGATCTCTTGCTTGTCTGAAAGAGCTAATATAAAACTGCACATTGTTATAACTGCTAGCACATCAGGCTATTTTTCTAATTATTCTTTGCTTCCCCTTTAATCACCATTTCACAGGAAATCCGTATTTTAAATACCACTCAGACCAGTCTGGGGTTCACCTTTTTCTTTGTGCACATTGACATACTTCCTATATATGTTGATAGCTGTCATTCTCACTTCTATGAGTAGAATTGGGCCCTGAGGGACTCACATCATATAAAAAGCAATTCAGAGGCGAGTGGGTCAACCTTTCATAGCTCAACTTATTTTCACCAGAATTGGCAGCCACCTGGGATGAAAAGCACAACCCAGCACACACACACACAAAAAAATCTTCAGACGAGGAGGAATTAAAGCTATACTGTTGATACCTGGTAAAAGAGAGTTTTATGTTTTTCATTAATGTTTTCAGCAGTTGGACTTTATTCAACTTGCAAGTTACAGCTGCTCATAATAGTCAAATTATTTGATCTGAGGAATGAGACAGCTCTACATATGAGTAACGGGAGGGACACAGACATACACGTACAAGGCACTGGTCCAAATTCAACTGTGGTGAGCTTATAAGCCCGTACTGGGCGCTTTACCTTTCTGCACTAACTGCTTAGCTGTTTCATGACAACAAAGGGTATTTCTGATGGCCAAAGTAACAAAAAATGGACACATTTGTTGGCTGTCTCACTGAGAAGGCTGGGTGCAAAAGCCTGCCCTGGGAGCCTCCCTGCTCAGTGGGATTTTCCCCTGTGACTGAAAAGGTGCTGAATAAGGCCCTAATTGGGTTTGGAGACTGAAGTGCCCTTTCCGTGACCCTGCAGTGACAGAGCTGCCAAGCAGCGACTGAAGGCTTTTTCCACCGAGCAACCTCCAGAGCCCTGAATTCAATAGCCCAGAGTCAATAACTGCTCATGAGGAGGGAGTCTGGCTGATGCAGCAGCTGCAAACAGCTCCTGCAACTGCTTTTAGAGATCCACTCTATACAGTCCTGCAGGACAACTAATTTTGACTTTACACTTCCTAATGGACTAAGCAGCAACATGGTGTTACATGAGCATTACTGCTTCTGCCATGCATGAAACACTCATGTATGCAGGGAAATAGTGTTCTGAAAGCATTTAACTCCTCATGTTTTGAGGATATATGAACGTATTATTTTATGCCAGAATACAGCTGTCCTATTAAACTGTCAGAAATAACTACATAGGAAGCAAGAACTCCTTGAATAGATGCGGTGCCCAGAGAGCATCTAATTCTGCCATGTTTAATAGTGACATTTTCATTTCCACCACACTGGTGAAACACATTATAGCAGAGCCACAGGGCAAGCCTGCCAAAGGCAGATGGATGATTCATGTTTGCAGGGAACAAGTATGTCAACACTAACCAAATATTCTCTGATGACAAGGTTGCTTCAGACTCATACCAATCATTAATTTATATCACTAACGAAGTAGCAATTAAAAATAACAAAAGCTTTTTTTGGCAGGATTGGGAATCGGGAGCCACAGATCTGCAGCCTCCTCAGTGCATTGCCCTCCATGCCCTGATGCCCTCTCCACACAGCATTGTCTACAATGAGAAACTGCTCTGAAGTCTTGAGGCCACAGAGGCCAGTAAGTCACTTATTCTGATCTCTTCTGAAAACAAACTAGATTTCCCTGAGTCCTTTCCTCTCTTTTGAACCCTAACTCTCCATCCACAGGAATTACAGGATTGTACTTGCCATTGCATTTCGCATGCTCTGCATGACCATGAAAGTATGTTAACTAATCCAGAGCTGGGATATGCACAGTAAACAGGAAAATATTGGGGAAAAAATTCCCCAAAACACAGCTGAAGTAGCCTAAAATGGAAGAAACAAGAATCTGATTTTGTATGTCTTCTGGCCTCTCAAGTTCTTCTGATTCAGAGAAGCCACGTCCTGAATAACTAAGTGGGGAGCAAGAGATGTGCCAGTGGCTCTGTGCACAAGGCAGGACCAGCAGCCATGGCAAATCCTACAGCCGGCTATGTCTGCTCAGTCACATGCAAACAAAAAGAAACACCAGCTTAAAAGCCTGCATGTGCATCTACAGAAAACACTGCATTTATCTTTGGATTGACATGATTGTGTAGTCCATAATGATCAGCTAAATTCACATAGAACACTAAGTATATGGTTATTTTCAATATTCAGATTCAATATTTAGAAATTGTATTTGGTGCCTTAGTATACATCAGCTTTTAAATACATGGAGAGTGAAGCAACAAAAGGATAAAAATCTGCCACTGTGCTGTACTGCTCTGACGCTCAGGATGTAGCAACAACACTGTTTCAAGAAAAATATTGATATATCAACTGCTTTTTCATTTTTAATATGGCTAACTACCACCTCTTCTTGAATCGAACAGGATTTTGGGTTGATTTGTTTGTTTTCTCTTTTGTGGAAAACACAAGCAGCTGAAAATTGCACAGCATCCTTTCTATGTTTCTTTTGAGAAACAAATAGAGGAAATTCATACATTTTGAAGGAAGCTCTTGTTGGTTACTCTCATTTAATCACACAGAGAAAGCAACACTTTAGTGAACAAGGTCAAAAGTGTAATTCCTCTACTGTCACAGGTCTATTGGGATTCCAGTGTTCAAAACAAAGAAACATCTCCAACTGTTAGGAGTATTCAGGGGACACCCTGATTCCATGACACACTTTTTCAGCTGAAAATTATTTGAAACGCAACATTAAACTGCACATTTCTACAACACAGGATAAAAATCTGGTAAAGGTGACAGAGAAAGACCATTCAGAAAACCCTTTTTGACAGGGTATATCAATTCCAAGCCACAGGGAAGTTGTATCCATTTTGTCAAAAGGTGTTAAGCATGTGGATTCAGTACAGATGAAGCAGAAGTGTCTGGCCTGTCTGCAAAGGTATTAGAAATGTGTCAATGAAAAAGAAAGAGGGATTAAACTGACAGAAAGAATAAGGCAGGGTTTTATTACATTCAAAGGGGAACTAAGCAGCAGATTTTAATTAGGTGTGTCCCAAGATAGCTATGGAGTAAATCCTAGAACTATGGAATCAGTCTATATAGTTACTTGTTTACTTTGGTAACTAAATGCAGGTATTTAAACAATGCAGGGAAGATCAATGCTAATGTCTGGTAAGCTTCAAACCAGTTGTGCTTTTTAAAAAAATTTCTTTACCTTTTCTTAATTGCTAAGAAGTGAAAGACAATGACTATAAAATGATTAAAATGAGAAATGTTTTGCTCTTCTGTAAATGAAGTACTGCGACTTACAGCCATTATGATTACTGATGACTTTTAATACATTCAGCATTGGCACCTTGGTTTTACTTACTTCAAACTGAATTACTCTCACTTAGTCCCATGCATACCCATTTCTCAATGTTCCTTTAGAAACCAGGTGAACAAACACCTCACTGCACTGGCAATAACTATGGAACTGATTTCATATTCCATCCTATGTATTCACTAACAATGTGGAACTATAGATGCAAAGCCTTTAAATTATTTCCTTAATTTTATGAATTAAGGCAGGCTGGGGATAGTGAAACAAACCATTATATAACATTTAGCTGGCATTAAAACAGGTTCCAGTAATGATATATCCATCACCATAAAACTCAGGTGGATGCAGCAACCCTCAGCAACACCAATGGAAAAAACATCCTGGCTGCCTCCCACCCATAACACCTAAGATAATGCCCCAACTCTTACTTGGCATCACTATCAAGAAGAAATCAAGCAACAAACCAGGGAAGGAGTAGAGCCAGAGAAAATTGTTTCTGTCTTCATTTTCCATTTACTGCCACTCAACAGTCCTGCCACCCTGATTTCTTCATATTTTTCAGCACAAACATGAGCCTGTTCACAGAAACGTTGCAACAGGGTAGAAACACTGGATCATTTTTCTTTCAGTCGAACAAAGCCAATGTTAAGCGGGAGCAGACTCTCTCTGCTTGTGGCTCTTCCTGTGACAATGTAGTTTCATGTTACGTTGTGGGCTATAGCAGGCTGCTCAGACACTTTCATTCATCACTTGGGGGAACTTCAGCTCCCTCAAGCCAATAAAAGGTGTGAGAACTTGCCTTGGTGAAGTATTACAAAAGTAATTTCCTACAGGAGTGCGCTTTGGCATTTCCTGCCAGAACAATGAAGATCACTCCCAAACTTCTGCTAAGGCTTTTTGCAGACCATCAGCCACACTGGCTGCTCCAAGGATTAGCATCTCAGCAGCACAACTGCCAAGTGCAGCCCTTGCTCTACCAGAACACTGACTGGGCATTCCCAAGATTTTCATTCAAGGTTCTTTCTTTATGTCTTTGCCACAGCATGGAGCCAAGCATGCTATACCTCTCCTGTGGCAAGATGAGAACCTCCTCCTGCCTTTGAAAAGAAGCAGAGAAAGAGATTATGAAATCCAGTCGCTGCAAACCCCCCTGAAAGTTGTCTTTCAGAGGCACCTGCAAGCACATGAGCTGTTTCTGTGCACACACGTGTAGAGCTTTATGCTGTTTCCAATTACCTGACTCATTCATATTTATATTTCTAGTGCTTATTTAGTGATTCCTTTGGAGAAGGCCTCAGGGCACAATAAGGCTGCTGAAATACTCTAAAGCCACTGTTCTGGTGGTCTGATTTTACTGAATTAATTGTATTATTTTTAATAAAGGATCACAAATAGGCAAATAAAAACTGTTTCTGTAAGCAGAATAATACAGATTTCCATGGAAAGGCTTACTTCTAATCTACACTAGCACCTGAGCCAGTCAGGATTTTTCTTACTGCCACCAAAAATAACAGAAATCAGAATTTTTAGAACTGATCTGGTACTCCATCTCATGTATTCACTAAAAACTTAGTAAGCAGCAGTTAAAGGAATTTTCTACTGCTGGCAGTCTCCCTCTGCCCTATATATCACATCTAATAATGAGAAGCACCTGGCTGTCACCAACAATGGAACAAAATGACTTCAGTTGTTTCTGAGTCACTACTCTATAGTTTTAAATTAAATGTAATGCTGAGCTTGCAGGCTGTTCACAGAGGAGACAGCTTGGAGAAGACACGTTGCCCCATCATTTTTGACCCCTGGAGCGGTATGCTTCTAGTTGCCAGTGACTCTTCAGTGGGCTGCAGCTCCATTCCCATGAGACTCTACTGTGAATTCCTTGCTGTCATTTAAGTCCTCAAGTGTGTTGCTTGGCTGATGAAATCTAAGTATGGAGTTATGTGGTGGTTTTGTATGGGTTGATTTTTGGTGGGGAGGGGAAAAAGGCAGCCACGGAAGCGATTCTCTGTGAGGAGCTGCTAAAAGCTTCCTCTGTGCCTGGAAAAACCAATCACTGGCTGGCTTTGAGTATAGACATACTGCTAAACCAATTAGACACCTGAGAATGCCTTTATGATAACATATTTAAGGAAGGAAAAAACCGTGAGAAGCTCTCTTTCTTCCTGCCCTCTCGTGGGTGAGGGGCCGGCCCTGCCGGCCAGGGCAGCCAGGTCGCGCGAGATCATGCCGGCGGGGGGAGCCATCCCGACGCCGTGAGCAGCCTCGTGGCCGGCACCGGGAGCGGCCCCATGGCTGAGAGCAGCCGGGGCCAAAGAAGCCATGTGACCGCCGCCATCTTGGCACGGCCAGCGATGGACTTTGCCTGCCTGGCCACTTCTAACCTGCTGCACCGCAGGCAGAGGGACAAAAAGCGGTGGCAGCAGCTTCTCTTTTCCAGCGCCTTGCATAAAGAGAGGCACTAAATGGAGCTGACGCCGTGGCGGCCGGCGCGGTGCCGGCAGGGACCATGTGACCAGCAGTGAGCGGCATGGCGTGTAGTTGCCCGATGCTGAGCCCGGATGGAATCAACTTTTCAATGTTGCAGAACTCTATAAAAACTTTCCAATTGATGAAACTTCAGAACAAAGGAACCTATGAACCAATTCTGTCCCGAGTCAGAGAAAAGAAAAAGGTGAAAATACATGAAGGGAACAGGCAACACAAAGGTCAGTGCAAAGAAGGGAAAGGGAGGAGGAGGTGCGCCGAGCAATGGAGCTGAGATTCTTCTGCAAGCCGTGGTGAGGACTATAATACAACAAACTATTTCCCTATAATTCATGATGTGTCTTTGGGGGATGCAGAATTCACCTGCAGCCTGTGAGAAGAATGGTTGTTATGCTAGGGCGTGTAAATGCTGAGAAGCTGTGATACAAGGCTTGATCAGAGAGAGAAAAAACCCTTGCCTCCAGAGAAAGAAGAAGTAGACTTTTGCTTTTATATTAAGACAGAGCATCCTTAGAAGACTGTACCCCATGAACTTCTTGGCCCACAAGTAAAAAAAGCAGTTGTGGGAAGATTGCTTTGCCCGTGGGAGAGTCTCACGTTGCAGCAGGTTTTTCAGGCGGAAACCACTCTCGTGAAATTTTGAACCACGCCGGAAAAGTTCACAAAGAACTGTCTACTGTGGGAAGGAACTCATGGCATAGCAAGACACTCGTCTCCCTAAATGAACTGAAGGAAGATTTACTTTTTTAAAGGTGACAAACTGATTAAAAACACCATGTTTTTTCTCCCTGCGTTGTTGGTGGGAACAAAAGAAAGGCTGGGGGGAAGGGGAGGGACGAGGTGTTCTAAAGGTTTATATTCGTTCTCATTACCCTTTTTGTAATTCTATTAATAAATTTTTCTTTATACTTTCTTTAAGTCTTGAGCCTGTTTTGCCCTTTGCCTCCTAATCCTTACCTCACCCCATGAAGTTTTTTAAATTGTTCTTTCTCCTCCGCTGCTCAACTATAGCAGAGGAAAATGAATGAATGATTTTTCGTGAGTGCACTGGCCTTTGGCCAGCGTCCAACCCACAACAAGTTATTATTAGCAGTTGGCTTTATTAACTGTGTTTCATTTTAGGGCTAATTATATATTTTTTTGTTATGCCCACTCCCCCACTAATGTGACGGTACTGGCTCTCTGTACGCAACGTTCTTGTTTATTTAATCAGGAAAGTAACTTTTGCTATTGAATCAGTAGTGATTTTAAGTTTACCTATACACTTCTAGCATTGTCTACACCAGCTCCAGTAGTACTAACCCAAATGTGAATGAACTAAACTAAAATGCTCTGTAATTAATTGTGTGTACTTTCCTGGTGGTTTACATCTCAACACATCATTCTTTCAGAAAGGGCTTCAGCTGGCAGCTAGAAAGCTATTGCAAGCCAGTTTATAGTGACACTACTAGCACACAAAAACTGCCCACCGTTGGTTCCAATATCCTTAGGTTGAAGACTTACTGCCCTCTTAGGATTCATTTTGCCCTGATGATTTCAGTGTGCTCTTCATCTGAGCACAGCTAAGTACAAGGTTGCAATGATGACAGACCACCACATTTCTGCATCACGGCTGAACAACATGCCCCCAATTACTCAGGCCATGCCAGGGAAATGAACAAAGAAGTGCAGTCACGTCTCTGTGGCCAGCTCTGAGCCTCAGGACTGGTATCTGTGGAATCAAAGTCTTTTTCCCTGCTGTCCAGGATATCACATTCATCTCCAAGACAGGTTACTATGGCAACTAAACCTGGGCTTAGTGGATGAAGGCATTGCTGTGCAAGTCAGTGTTTATTTTGCCAGTAATATGGCTGGGATATGGCTGTCCATGTAAGAAGCAAGGACTTTTTATCTCTCTGCTCTTCACTATTATACCATTGACAAAGAAAGAATGACTTTTAGCACCTTAAGTCATGTCTACTTTGATCTCAGCTTTTCTGCTTAACTCAGTACCAGTTGCAGGATATTCGAACAAGCTGGACCAAGATGTAAAAGCAAAGACTGCAACTCACATTCTCTGCTCACTCTTCATCAGTGAATTTTTACCCAAGCCCTGCTTCATTCACCCACACAGAACTGACGAGCCTTCACGAGAAGTCCCAGGAGCAGGGCTCAAGCAGCATTGCATAGCTGCTGCTGAGACTGAACAGCCTGGGCTAAATTGAGCTTGCTGAATTCAGGTGACTTGAAAAGCTTTTCGACATTGTAAGGACCACAGCAGACTTTGAAACATTCACCAGGCAAGCCTGGGGTGCCCCCTCTGGCCCTCCTCCCAAAGTACAGATGGGAGCTAAAGAACCAAGGAGCCCAGTCTGCTTTCCATGCCTTGGCCCTGGCCCTGCAACACTGCAGTGAAAAACTTGCATGTCTCTGTGGTCAGCTACAAAGGCACAGATTAAAAAAATAGTTTGTTGGCTTTTTTTTTTTCTTTCTTTTTTTAAAGGCTGAAACCCCATGAGAATTAAAGTTAATAGAATTTTTCATTCCTGGAAACCAATACCAGTGAACTGTGGCTTTACAGTTTACTGGTATTACTTGAATAGCCAAAATTCTTCTCCTTCCTCATTATCTGGAACATAAGATAATGTCCATGTGGTTAGGACCAAAGATTTAACTGAATGTACCCCTCACTGAAAATGTTTACGATGGCTTCAATACCCACTAATTGCCATAGGTATTGCTAAGGCATATGCTCTCCCACGAAAAACAAGAGTTTGGAAAAGAAGATATTTGTTTTGTCTTCAAAGCCTACAAACATTTACTACCAAATTAATAATTTCTGCCAAGTCAGTGCTGGATATGACATGCCAGTAACCTGGAATTTGTCATCCACTGGATAACTAGAAAATGCTCTTCCTTAGCACTGCNCCACGAAAAACAAGAGTTTGGAAAAGAAGATATTTGTTTTGTCTTCAAAGCCTACAAACATTTACTACCAAATTAATAATTTCTGCCAAGTCAGTGCTGGATATGACATGCCAGTAACCTGGAATTTGTCATCCACTGGATAACTAGAAAATGCTCTTCCTTAGCACTGCCCTTCAAGTGAAATGACCTCTTCCTGATCCAACACCTTTTCTTCACACCTGGCCTTAAGTGTTTCTTGAAGTGCCTTCAAAAGCTTTACCCAGCACAAAATCCTGCAGTATCTGAGGCTGCTGTTATTCCAATGAATCTTGTGCTCCTGCTTCTCCCTGGAAGGAGGCCAGGCAGGAAAAGGGGAGAAGGGCTTTCTGCGGGCCTGCAAATCATGCTTCTCAGGAAAAGAGACAGGAGGAACAGAGGATGTGGCCATGTCTCCTGAATGTGGCTAAGCTTTTCCAACATTTTGGGCTAGTCAGGATCAGAACTCTCCACCTATCAAACTGCAGTGAGTGAAGGAGAATGTACATGGCAGAGACTTGCTTTGCTTTGAATTCAGTCTCTCCTCACTACACAGACCTGCCAGCAAACCAGACTTAGGTTATCTGTTGCCCTGAAATGATCAAACATTTTTTATTTTCAAGTGATTCTCTCAGAGAATTAATAATAACCTAAAAAGGGGATGTACCACAGATCGGCCAAAATACAATCTCCATAAGTGTTGCTCTTGCCTCTGGGGAGGCGTCTTCTGAGAATTTGGAGGAACGAGAACTTCAGAGAATGAAGAGAAATCCCTACTGATTGCATGGCCCTGGTGTTTTGTTCAGTTTTGCAACTTTCTTTGCCCCATCTTTAGGGGAAGACAGGAAAAAGAATGCTCTTCCAAATACTGCAGACTAGAGAAGCTTAGTAACTGACTTAGTCTTTCCTCCAGAGACCTCTAAGTCTCTAGCGTGAAGCACAGTTATTGTTGCTTATCCAGACACAGATGTAAGAAGATCGAGAGGGCTTAGGCAGACCACTCACAGAGAACAGGGAAAATACACATAATTTAGGTTAGAAGATGAGTAGTTACAAAAAACAGAAAATTAAAGCTTCCTAGACAGTAAACCAAAGACTGAAGTAAACCAGTTCTACCATAGCAATATATTAGAACACTTCTCAGTTTCCATCCTTACACAGTGTTAGCACTTCTGGCAAAAACGACCCTGCTGGACTGCCTTAAGGAAGAGGTCAGATACCATGAACCACAAAAATGGCTCAGAATCATCAACTCTGACTTCTCAGAAATTCTATTTAAGCTACACTGCCAGTCAGCAGATACGTGGCTGTTTCCATGCCGCTTTCATTTACTTCATAAAAGTAAATTAAGCCTCAAATCTGACTTCCTATAATGAGAACTAACCATGAGGGAAGCAGCTGACAAGCACCATGACACAGAAGAGGAAGTATAAATGTAGTAAGCTTCAACACAAGCAGCAAACCCAGAAAGAATAGAAATGGTAAACAAATTCAATTTTCAATTCACTATTTTATTACACTCGGAGAAGACTGTTATAAACACACTCTCCCACACCTGGTGTCTTGAAGTACCAATGAAGTTACTTCACCTGCACCCACACAAAACCATCACAAAAATATTCCCTCAATGAGTATTCACTCTTACCATTTAATAAGCTCAAATGCCTTAGCATTAATTTTACACTTGCAAAAAGGAGGAGAAAATCTATTCTGGACATGAGAATGTATGTTCAAGTATAGTGTGAATATGCCCTGAAAACGTAGGTACTGGGGAGCAAAAGCAAGGAGGCAAAAAAGAAGATAAAAAAGAGCTGATGAAGCAAAGCAAAAAATTCAGTGACCCTGTAAGTCTGTGAAGCCTTCGAAACATCAGGCTCTTTGCTTTGATGCCATGTTCTGCCAATAAATCAAGAAAAGTCCAAGAATCCATTTGCAGATTTAGTGAGTGTTTCAGGGTGTATGGGAAAATCAAATCAACTTGTGATGTTCTGCTTCTTGTATAATGATAAAGGCACAGCTATCCTACATGGCTCCAAGCACAGCACAAAATGGAAGTGCCTGCAGTCTCCGAGCAGCTCCAGAGAACACAAAAGCCAGAACAATGCTCGTGCCAAATATGGTTAATAGGATCATATTGCATTACAGTCATTGTAGTGATATTGGACAAATGTTATGTTGCATGAGGCTATACAATAATTGGGCAGTAATCAGTAAAAACATTAAGTCCCTGTTTTACAACTGCTTCAGCAGTAGCTATAAAACAACATCCTAATAAAGAGCATAAAACTAAAAAGAACTGAGATTAACAAGGCGTGTTATGGCAGTTTAGAAGTAAAAGTCACTTTAACAATACAGAATTGAACAACACTGTTTAAAACAATGACCAGAGAAGATTTAATATTCCATGTTAAAAAAAGGAAAGAAATAAAAAGCAGCTATTCCAATGGCCTAGTTTTCATAGCAAATATGTCATGCTGGTAAGCAAAACACAGCGCCTCGATGCTTACCAAAAAAAGCACTATATATTGGATAGCTGACTATAGCACTGTCAGTCCCTAATCAGATAACCTTGCATGGACAATGATCATCACTGAAAAGAAGAAAGAGAGAGAAAGAAACATTAGAAAAAGCTTTGGCCAGTATTCAGATATGAATGTTGACTGTACAAGTAGGTATATTTATGGCAGAGTCCAAGAATGATCAGACAAGCCATTAGAAAATGAAAGTAGTTCCTTCCAAGCTGTTTTTATCAGGCTCTGAATACATCACCTCATTTTTAGTAGGGTTCTGGTATCATGTGCAGTTAACATATAATTATTACAGAACTGTGATTGCATCATTAGCAGAAGTTTAATTATATCATTGACATTAGTGATGCCATAACATCAAGCTCAATAATAGTTCATAACAAAACCTACAATTAGCACAATTTTTCCTCCCTTTTACACCAACCAAAAGTGTTCAGCTTGGAGAAGCCTAATAGTCCATATAGAAGTGAGCTAGGGCTGAACCTGAAAGGATTGCTGGCTGGTAATTTAGTAATATGGTAATTAAAGTCTTTTCATGATGTAATTACACATCAACTACAAAAGGACAGCTGCTATACAACACTGCCAGGGTACGTGGCATGAAATGATTAGATTTGAGAAGCTTTGGTGGATAAACTGAATACCACAGACATAAGTCTGAGGTATAGCTGGCACCACATAGTACATTATTATTCAAGTCTCACACTTAACGTTTCCTTAGTCTCATTGTGATAGTAACAGTTTGTTGCACATACCTTGGTCCTCCGACAGCAGAAGCTGTTCAAAACCCACCTTTAAAAGCTTCTGCTGTTTTGAAGTTTGCTGAAATTATAAAACCTAACCTTCTCCTGGGGAGAGGCAGTATAACCGAGGTTTGCATGAAACCAAAATGTTTATTTCCCACACAAAACCTTCTCTCACAGAGTCCTATCTGTGGGAAACTAAACTTGATTTATTTGCAGGCTTTTTCCAGTGGGGTAGCAAAGAAGGAAGAAGAAGAATGAAGAGAGGGGAAAGGCACAAATGAGTAGGTGAACTCCAAGAAACTAAGAACTAAGGGATTTGGCATCTAGTTCCAACAGCAACAAGAGGAAGTCCCCTGTTTGAGTGAAAAAACAAACCCACCCTTCTTCTCAAGAACAGATAACCATTTCTTGAAGTAGTTTCCTTATTGTACTTCTCACTTTCTTTTATCTGTACAAACCACAAAGTTGACCACACAAGGCATGAGACAGCAAAAAGGAATGTATTTTTCCAGCTAACACAAGTAAAAATTCTTGACTACATAACTGGGCTCTTCAAAATACAAGAATGCGCTGGGCACCCTGGCAGTGGGCAGACAACCTCAGAGTGGCTTGTCTAGTCCTAAACTGTCCTTTCTGTCATGACAGCAACTTGGATGTTTTGCAATAACTAGTGTTTCCCCTGTAAGTGGGAAAGAGGGGATTTGGTGGGAGAGAGATCCAGACCAACTGATCTACACTTTAAAGCTTTAAAATTTCTTTTGAGCTAGGAAAGTCTAGGAAGGGACTTCTCTGAAAATGAAAGATTTTGGAATAATTCTCAGCATACGAGATATTTTCTGTGAGGTCCATTTGGAAAGTGCAAAACCAAACTATTTTGAATCTGGAGGGACATTTTTACCTACAAGATGTTGAGAATGAGAATTTGAATCCTGGTTCAAACAACACCCAATCTTGCTGATGATTTCCTTTCTGATTCCTGTTCCCCTCTTTTTCTGAAGAGATGTTCTGGGTGGGCTTTAATGAACACGCAAAACACTTTGGCACCAACTCCAGATCACTGCCAATGGGAGCGTCCTGCCCTTGGGTATCAGAGGCTGCAGTGGAGCTGAGGCTGCTCTCAGGGAACACAGGAGGAATCCTGAGGGACCTGGAAGCAATCAGTTCCAGTCATTTAAGAACAAAGATCTTGGCTACTCAGAAGTAAGTCCTGCATGGCCACTTTTACACTTTCAAGGGACCATAAAGCAAATTAGCCAACTCAAAGAAAGAGACTCAACTGTACTTCAAGTGCAATAGCACAAGAAAACATGATTATTTCTAATGTAATGGCAGGAGAGATAGAGTGTAGTTCAGCTAGTGGTTCTGTTGACCAGATAGGTGATCACCTCAAACATGTTTGCAGCTACCATGTGAGGACTCACTTGACATTTGATGCAAAAAGGAGATTCAAATATGTCACTTGTCAATAGAAACCGGGTGAGGAACTTGCAACACATGCGGCAAATTTAGCATCTTAAAAACAATCACCAATATGAAAAGAACAGGAATTTTAAGCACAAAGGATTTACCTGACTTCCTACACAGTGTAAAGCAGCAACAGGCAATAAAAATCTTAGGTTTGAACTACAAAACCTTTAACTTTTGAGTGTTGTCTCTGTAAGTATGTGGGTGTACACAATACAAACATGAACTGTGTCTGCACAAATCTTCAACACAAACTCATAACCATAGCAGTCTTCACCTAAAGACAACATGGTTCAATACCTTTGCAGATGTTAATTACTCAGCTATTAACGAACAGAATACAAGAGCAGTTTGTACCACGTGGGAACTCTTCTCCCTGTCCTGTTTATGCAGTGCACTGCCAAAAGAAACACGTGAAGCCTAAAGTCTTGCAAGAAGAGCCTCATTATCTCTCTCCAATGGTGGTAAGGGCAGAGTTAGAGGGGGAAAAAACGCAAGTGAGAGATTTCCAGTATGTCCCTATCTTTAGCAACATCAGAAGACAAAGAGAAGGCTTCCTATCATGAATCTTAAAGCACTCAACTTCAAAATAAAACAAAGCAATAGCTCCTGAGCAACAGCATTCAGTTCTGAGAAATGGACAAGTACATGAGCTAGAACAGGACAAGGCAAAAAACTTACACTTGTGATAGCCTGTCTTCCTCTCCTCCTCCCCCAAGGCAAGAGCAGAAGCTATTTGCTTACTGATCACTACCTTCAATTACATGAAAATCTGAAAGCCAAATGGCTTATCAAGACTAAGCCTGGCAACAGGACCCACAGGACTTCCTACGGAACAAATGCAGCCCTACCAGCTGTGCTGGATGCAGTCACCTTGTCAGTGTTCAACACACAATTCTACTACACACCAAACACCTCTTCTGTTTCAATGGCTTTTTAGCTCTTTCCACTTCTCTGCAAGCATCAGTCATTCAGAAACTGCTACAGGACCAGAAGTGCTGTCAGTTTCCCTGACTGCAACTGCTGCTCAAGATACTGGAACGCTATCCCTGGCACTTGCATTCACTTCTGTGAGAAGTGCTAAGTGTCCAGCCAAGAAACAGAATCTTCTTGTGATGCTGTCTGCATTTAAGAAACTCATTAACACCAGGCCTGGGGAGTTTGGGGTGAAGGATTAGATCGGGAGACAATTCACTTACCTGCTATCACCAGCGTTTGCCACATAAAGCTTCCCCAATAAATACACCACCACTAGGGCTGTGCAGCCGCCAGAAATGTTATACATGGTCCTCTCTCGCTCTATTTGCAAATCCTGTGGGAAAAGAGAACAAGATTTATAAAGACAGCATTGCAATTAATGTTTGAGAAAATGAAATCTCCCTTAAAAACCAAAAATACAATAGAGTCTTTATTAAACTGGATGTCCCACTGGCTGTCTTTTCTTGCAGCTATGGCCACATGAGCTGAGAGAAGAACAGAAAGTTGAGGAGTACCTATTACTTATACAAAGGTGTTTGGGAAAAATCGGGTCAGGAGACTGTAAAACATCAGGTACTAAGGAATAAATAGCAACTCTCAGCGATGCAAGAGAATTTGCTATGGCAAAAGCACAATGAAGGCAAAGATAAATGAAGCTTAACAACAGGTACCTGGTGGTATAATTGGAGAGTGCTTTACACAGACAGCAGATAATTAATGAGACCCAGCTACAACATGAATAACTATCTGCTCCCCTAGAGGAATGCTAGGATTGTGGGGTATACACCTTTAGGAACAACAGCAAAATGCACTCCTGCCACAAGGCTACCCTTCAGAAATGTAGGGAATGAGTGGATGCTAAACTGATTCTGAGTGCAAGAAATATTACATATTTTAAAAGTCCTCCTACTTAAGAGAAGGGGAGAACACAAATTATACTTATCACCAACAGTCAATAAAGTCCTGGAAAGAAAAAAAATACATAAATACATGCACATACACACACATACATATACACATACAATGTCCCAAGAAAGCCTGGAGAACACAGAGCAAATAAGTAAATGAGCTACTTTCATCCATACATTTTAAACAAACACTAAAGTGTATGCCAATGAATTAATTCTGCTGTCTGTAGTTTAGCTTCAGGTAATAACATGCTACAAACTACTCTTCTCTCCTGTGTCCAGAACCAAATCCCATTTCAAACTGGTCTGTCCTTGTAATATTGGATTCAAACAGGGAGCATCATTTAACATCACTATTGCAAGTACTGGCAGATCTTTTCCAGCTAAACCCTGCCTACTATTATGTGGTTTTTATTATGAATATATGTTTGCCTCTGTCTGTATGCATACACACAGATCTATACTTCAGCCATTTTCATATCTGCACCGAGCAACAAACAGCTCAAACTGTTCATGCCTTGGGGTATGGAATTTAGAGGTTTATTTTAGAGCTAAATTTGTCTGAAGAAAACCACGACAATAAATGCAAATCACGACAGCTGCAATTTGATTGAAAATCTGCAGAGGTAGGAGGAGGTCCCTGTCCCCTGCTTTATCTCCCACAAATTTCAGGGGACGGAAGTGACCTAGGGAGCAGCAGGGATGCTCAGCCGCACTCAGGCACTGTCCTGAGCCACTGGGCAGAGGTATCTGTCACAAATAACATGACTCCTCACTGGCCAATGCACGTACATCCCATTTGTGCCATGAACCCAGTGCTGAGGTGCTGTCCCAGCGGGCCATCCTCAGCTGTGTGTGCAAACTGCACTGACTGCCACAGGGACATGGACTCTACTGCACTCACCAACTTTTTTTTTTGGGGGGGTGGGTGGTGAGGACCAGGAGGAAAACACCTCCAAGCTATAAATCATATCTTGCAGAACCTTTGGTCACAGACACGGGCCTGTTATAAATGCTTCTTTATCTAATCTTGCCAAAGAGAAGCTGATTCTCCTCCCCATGGTTTCTATATACTTTTAAATTAAGCTGAAAAGAAGAGTTCAAAGGAAGTAGACATTTCTAACCATCAAAATAATTTAAACTTACAAATACTACAGTGGATTTTCTAAGCACTGTCAGGAATTTTAAGAAACCTTCATTTCCACAGTTCAAAATATCCTCCAAGACCTTCAAACAATATGCAATTCCTCCCCTGGTTTCAGCTCTGTCATGTGTATACTTTTCAAGTGCTGGAATGCCTAAATTAAAATTTATTTCTTCCAATAAGCAAAATTCAGAAGCATCTATTATAGGAGAGAAGATGGATAATCCTTAGGGCCTCTTTTTCAGAATTTCCTTGACTTAAACTACATCTGTGTACTGGGTTTTCTTGAATCATTGCTGTTGTTGGGCTCTCTCACCTAGAACTTCAATTTACTACCATGACTTGTCAGAGTACATTGAGTGCCACATATGATTCGATATTACACACTTTGCTTGACATTTTGTTTTTCAGCTGCAAGGAAAGAGGGCAAGGCTTTCCAACAGCTCAACAAGATTTGAGCGGGGAAAAATAAAGCAAAATAAAATAAAGCTGACCAAAGCCACCAACTCATTCTGTTGTAGAGACATTGGCTTTTAATGAAATACTTTATAACAGTGGTGCTGGGAAAGTATTTACAAACATGGGCAGAAGCCCCAAAATGCTTCTAAAGCCTTTATGAGTGTAAAGGGGCTCATTCTAGACAGAGTGTATACAAAGCTTTCCTCATTTTCCATCGGGAGAATGATTTCAGAGCAAGCTTTTATTTTTTTGTCGGAGCTCTCTCCTCCGTGCCGGGACACGTGCTGTAGCGTGTGGCAGGTGCTCCCAAGGGCTGCCCCAGGCCTGGTCCCCCTTCCCTGGGGCGGGATGCCGGAGGGCGGAGCACAGCCTGCAGAGGACACCGCCAAGTACCGCGCAGGTGAGGGCGAGCAGGAAGGCTTTCTGCACGGAGCCCAGCAGCGGCGAGGCGGCGGGACAGCCGCGGGCCAGGCCGGGGCGCGGGCCGGGCTCGCCGAGCACCCGCACGGGCTCCCCACGGCAGCGG